>JAXGFW010000381.1:0-18000 GCA_034376525.1 Nicotiana benthamiana | reverse complement strand
GGAGACATAGATTTTATTAGAAGGCAGGCTTTTGGAACCCCCCCCCCCCCCCCTCTCTCTCTCTCTCTCTCTTAAAGATTGCTCTCCTTTCTCTTTATCTTTGTAACTCTGTTGTAATATATTTGTGAATAAATAAAATCAAGAAGTTCTCCATATTCCTGGTAGCCAGGTATTTCTTTATTCTCTTTATTTAAATATTGTTTATATTAAAATTTTGTTATTATAAGAAGCCCAATGATGGGCTAAGTTCTTAAGTGTTGTATAATAACTGATATGGCTTGAGGACGATCTGAAAAGGTTATGACTCTAAAATAAGAGCTTACCTTGAAGGGGTTAAGGTTTTAGCATGGGTTTAGTTTAAATAATTTTATTGCAAACTAAGCTTAAATCATGGCGTTGGTAAGCCCTAAAAGGGGTGTTCCCGACATGGTTAGTGATGGATTAAATCGGGTATAAACCTCGTAATTCCGTTGGTAAGTCCTGTATGGTTGGTTGAATCGCCTATGGATGTTCCCGGTCGGGTTTATAACGATTAATTCGTGGTTTGCATATAATATATTAAACTAGATAAATCCCAGCTTTATAAAAGGTCCCTACAGCCCTAAAAAGGTCATGCTCAATACTTGGTATCAGAGCCTGGAAAGATCTACTCAGGTTATAAAAGTTATTATTCAACACTTAATTTCTCAAGTTATGACTTGGTTTAATAAACCAAAATTTATTAAAAATATGATTAACGAACAAGTAGATTTTCCTATTCAACAAGATTTATTAAATTCTTGGGTTATTCCTAAGGTTAATGTAGAGACTATATATAAATTAGGAACTTTTGAAAAAATTTCGGGATAAACTACTGTGAAGACTACAGAATTGAGTTTTACAAAGGATAAGGATAGTGCAGTTTTTACTTTATTATCTCAGCATGATATAGATTATTACAAAGCTAAAGAGTTTAATTATTTGCATATTGGTTTAGTTCAAGTTGCTTTTAAGCCATTAACATTAAAAGGCTTACCTGAAAGTTTTGTTGCTGCTTTAAGAGATGGAAGAAATTTAAATTGGAACTTTTTTTGATTGGTTCTATATAATCGACTTTGGCTTATGGTGCAATATATTTTAATGCTTATCCAAATTTGAATATTGCCTTAACTGATGTGAATATTTTACAATCGTTAATTTTGAACATCAAAATTAATGGATATAATTATTTACCTGGAACGGAAGTTATGTGTATTTGTACTAGAATTGTTTATAGACCTCTTTATACTGTGTCCCCTAGATGTAGAATTTCAGAACAAAATAATGAGACTATTCTGTTTGAAAATAATTTTTCTAAATCTAAAATTATTACTCGTAGATTGATTAAGTGGGAAGAAATTAATTTTCCCAATGAAAGGATTATTGAAGAGGCTGCAGTACCTCAAGAGATTACTAGTGAAGTGATTTCTGAAATTACTCAGAGTAAAGATGGTAATGTAACTTTAAGATTTAAAACCCAGGATATTCCTAAACTAACAGATTCTTCTTCTAGATTAACTAGATCTGTATCCTCTTATATTTCACCAGTAGATTATATTGTAGATATTCCATCAAGAGCATCGACTTCTCAGATTAGAGAAACAAATTTTGATAAAATTGTTTTAGACAATAATAATATTGCTAAAGGTGAAGAACGTTTTAGTGATCCTACAGATTCTGACATGAATTTTCCAACAGGTTTACATGGATAGTACGAAAATTGATTTTAGTCCAGGTTCTCTGGCACGAAAAAAGATTTCTTTAGAATTTTATAGTCCAAAATGGGAAGAATTTAGAAATTGGTTTTTCTCTGCTTTTAATGGAGAAGAAACAGAATATTTTTCTAAAGATTTTAATAAAGATTTAGAGAAAAGTAATATTTCATTACCTTTCGTCCCCTGGTCCATGATTAAATATGTGGGATATTATCTATCAGTCATTGAACATGAATATTATTTGTCTAATGGTGATATAATATTTCTTCTTTACCACCGACTCAGTCTTTTGATATCAATAAAGAGGGTAAAACCATTAATTTTACTAATTTTGCAAAATTATCTGAAAATAAAGGAGCTATAGTCACTTGTGAACAAGTCAATTTGATTCTTATACAGAAAAATTATGCTAATTATTATGTAAATATTTTAGGAGAGCATGTTATGGCATTACATAAGAATTTAGACAATTATTTAAAACAAACACAGATTTTACATGAAAAATTAGAAGCTTTTCATAAACCAAAACAAGAATTGAAAATTGTTAAAAGTACTTTACAACCTCCTCCTGAAATAAAAAATTTCAAAACTGATTCTTCTGAAGAAATTGAACAGCTTTTGAAAGAAAAATTGAAAAATATTAATTTTTCCACCAATCTCACTGGAATAAATTTGCAGCCTCAACCAGTTTTATCTGCAAAACAAGAAGATTTTATTACTCAAAATGTTTCAAAGGATGATTTTCTAAATAAAATCAATACTAAATGGGCTGATAAACCCATTCAAAGAATGTATTATTACAATAGACCAACCCCCATGGATGTTTTAAATGAAGAAAGAGATCAGATTTTTAACAATAGTTATAGTAGCAAAGAAATTTATGAATGGAATATTGATGGTTTTAATGATAAACAGATTTTTACTACTGTTCATAGAATGTTGATGTATAGTACATTTGTAAGATTAATAAGAATCAAGACAGAGATATTGCGGCTATGATTGTAGCTGGTTTCACTGGCCAATTAAAAGGTTGGTGGGATAAGTTTTTAACCCAAGAACAAAAGATTACAATTATGAATACTACTAGTGTTCATAAGATTGAAGGGCAATTAGCCTATCAAACTGTTGATTCTGCTAGTTCTTCTCAAGTACAACAAAATGCTGTTTAAACCTTAGTCACTATCGTGGTAGAACATTTTTGTGGTAGATGGACTGATGAGGCAGAGAGTATTAGAACAACGTTACAAAATCTACGTTGTAGACAATTATCTGATTTTAGATGGTATAAAGATGTATTTTTAAGTCTTGTTATGGAATTGAATGATTGTAGTCATGAACATTGGAAGTCTAAGTTTATTGATGGTTTACCTTCGATTTTTGCTGAAAGAGTTAGAAAGCATTTACGTGGCACTAATAACAAGATTCCTTATGATTCTCTTACTTATGGCAAGATCATTAGTGTTTGCACGCAGGAAGGTTTAGCTGTTTGTAATGATATTAAGATGAATTATCATATCAAAAAAATGGATTAAACGAAAGAAAGCAGTTAGGAGAATTTTGTGATCAATTTGCTTTTGATATCCCTGGTTCTTCAAAAAGAAAAAAGAAGATTTCTACTTCTAAAGATGATAGGAAAAATAGGTATAAGAAAAGGTTGTTTAAATCTCGTGATAAAACTGAATGGGATAAAAAAGATAAGAAGACCTATAGAAAGAAAGGTAAGAAAGATTACAAAAAACGGATTAAATGTCATAAATGTGGTAAATTTGGTCATTATGCAAATGAGTGTAAAACTCAGGAAAAGATAAAGAGTTTAGATCTAGATGAAAAAATAAAAGATTCTTTGTGTAAAATTTTATTAAATTCTGATTCTAGTACTGAAGTATCTGATTTATCTTCTAGTGATTCTAGTTCTGCTGAAAATATAAGAATTTTACATGATGAAGATTTATATTCTGATTCTGATCGATCTTTTTTGGATGATGATTGTGCTTGTAAGAAAGATGATAGTTTGTATGATTTAATTTCAAATTTTCAAGATATGAATGTTTATATGATTAATGACGAGAAAATAATGAAAATTTAAAAAATAATAGAAGATAAAGATTTAAGAAATAAAATTTTAGATACTGTTTTAACTGATGATTTCAATGCTGATTTCAAAAGTGATAAGCAAGATAATATTTTCCCTTCTTCTAATTTTATTTTGAAACATCCTGATTATTATTCGACTGCTGAATTAAAAAGGATTTTAACTCAAAGGAATTTTTAAGAAAAAGAAATTACTATTTCTGATTTAAAACAAGAACTCCTTAATTTAAAGGAAGAAATTGTTTATTTAAAATATCAGTCTAAAATCCATGATAGAAGAATTTCTAGCTTGGAAAATAATAGGACTTTTGATTTAAATTTACAAACAAACAAGACTGAAGCTTTTAAGGCTGAGACTTCTAAAGCAAATGAGTCTGAGATTTCTAAACCTGGTAATGATGAAAAAATTAGCCAAGATCTTACAAAAAGTTCTTTTTTGACAAATATTCTCAGTGAGGACAAAAATAAATTTTTACAAAAAATGAGTATTATTACATCTCAAAAGTTTTATACTAAAATTACTTTACAAATTGATTATAATTTTAGAAAAGAATTAATTGCTTTATTTGACAGTGGTGCAAATGTAAATTGTGTTCAAGAAGGACTTATTCGTTCTAGATATGTTCACAAAACAACTCATTGTTTAAGATCTGCTAATGGTAGTCGAATGAAGTTGAATTATAAACTACCACAAGCATTTTTATGTAACAATGGTATTTGTTTACCTCAAAGTTTTATGATTGTAGAAGATATTTCTTGTCCAATTATTTTAGGTGTCCCATTCATGCATGCAATATTTCCTTTAAAATGGTGGGATCATACTTAATATAATAGGAACTTATAAGGATAAAAATTTTCAATTAGATTTTATTACCAAACCTTTTACAAAATCTATAAACTAGATTGTTGAAAGACTAATTCTTAAAAATCAGCAGGTCAATTTTATAAAACAAGAAATTACTTTATTAGAAATTGATGTTCTATTGAAACATCCTAAATTACAAGAAAAAATTGATTTATTAAAAAATCAATTTATTACTAATATTTGTGATGATCATCCTAATGCTTTTTGGGATAGAAAAAACATGTTGTTTCATTACCATATGAAGATCATTTTAGTGAAGCTAATATTCCTACTAAGGCAAGACCTTGTCAAATGAATTCTGCTCATTTAGATTTGTGCAAAAATGAGATTGATAATTTGTTGAGAAAGAAGTTAATCAGACAGTCCAGTTTGGTTTGGTCATGTACTGCTTTTTATGTCAATAAGCATGCTGAACAAGAAAGAGGTGTACCAAGATTAGTGATAAATTATAAGCCTCTTAATAAAGTTTTGAAATGGATTAGGTATCCTATTCCTATTAAAAAGGATTTATTAAATAGATTACATGATGCAATTATTTTTTCTAAATTTGATTTAAAATTAGGATATTGGCAGATTCAGATTGCTGAACGAGACAGATATAAAACTGCTTTTAATGTTCCAATAGGACAGTTTGAATGGAATGTTATGCCTTTTGGATTGAAAAATGCTCCTTCAGAATTTCAAAAGATTATGAATAATATATTTATTCCTTTCACTGATTTTATTATTGTTTACATAGATGATATTTTGGTATTTTCTAAAAATATTGAATTGCATTTCAAGCATTTAAAAATATTTCAGCAAATAGTTATTCAAAATGGTTTGGTTATTTCCAAACCTAAAATGCATCTTTTTCAAAGTAATATTAGATTTCTTGGAAATAATATTGGAAGAGGAACCATTATACCTATTAATAGATCTATTGACTTTGCTTCGAAATTTCCTGATATTTTAACTGATAAGACTCAACTACAAAGATTTTTAGGTAGTCTAAATTATATTTCCCCATTTATAAAGGATTTTTCAAAAGATACTGCTATTTTATATGAAAGATTAAAAAGGAATCCTACTGCTTGGAATAATTTACATACTGATGCGGTTAAAAAGATAAAATCCAAAGTAAAAGAACTTCCTTGTTTAACTTTGGCTAATCCAGAATGGAAAAAAACTGTTGAGACTGATGCTTCAGACATAGGATACGCTGGTATTTTGACTCAGTTTTCCCCTGTTGAGAAAAAAGATTTTATTATACAATTTTATTCAGGAAAATGGAATGACAGCCAAAAGAATTATGCAACGGTAGCAAAAGAGATTTTAGCTATTGTTAAATGTGTTTTAAAATTCCAAACTGATCTGTACAATCAGAAATTTTTGATAAAAACAGATTGTCAAGTTGCTAAATTTATGTTTAATAATGATTTTAAGCATAATGTTTCTAAACAAATGTTGACAAGATGGCAAGCATTATTGGCTCCTTTTGATTTTGAAATAGAATATAAAAAGGGAATTGATAATAGTTTACCAGATTTTCTTACTCGAGAATATTTGATTAATACTTAATGTTCAAGTTTGCAGGATGAGGCCAGGATGGCCAAGAGCCTCTTCTGGAAGAGGCAGAGGAGCTACTCAAAACAGATTTCAGACCTTGGGGCATATTCCTGCTCAAAATAGATTTCTTGAAGAAGGATATTCATCTAATATGAGACCTTCATTTGTAGATTATCAAAGATATTTAGATTCCATTGCCAGCAATGCTGGAACTACTGGGGGGTAGCAATGCTACTATTAAACCCACCTCTGTTGAGGAGCAGACTAAAGATTTTGAACCAGAAAATGAAGATTCTTATTCTGTCATTACAGGGAAAACTGATAATGAGATTTTTTAAACGAATTCCATGAAAGAGATTATATTATATGTGGATCACAAAGATTTTGAGTGGAAACACAATCCATGGATTGTCATGAAGAGATATTTAAATAATGCATTACTTACAATGCAAACTCATAAAACCAGATTACATTTCGAGATTATTCTAACATCTACAGGGTCTGTTGAGATTACTCATAACAATATTGGTGCTCCTAATAAATCCTATTTTTCTTTCTCAAAGATGATTATTAAAAGAATTATTTTACAAGAAGAATGGGGACTAAGTATTTTGAAAGATTGCCAATATGTACATCCAGTACAAAAGATTTCTATTAACTACAATTATTGGGATTATGTTGATGCCTTTTCAAAGACATTATTTTATGAAAATGATGACCACAGACATTCTTGGTTCATCAAGATATGTGCACAAGTTTTCAGAAGCACACAGATTCCAACTTGGTTCATAAAGTGGTGGTCTTTTTTCGGACCTTCTCAGAATATTTTGACTACGCAATTACAAGATTTATACACCAAATGGGTCGAAGCATCTCCAAAGATTAATGAATTTGACAGGGAAGAAAGACTTTATCCCAGGACTCCAATAATGAATTTTTTTATGGAATTCTCTATTCCTTGGATTTTCCGATGGACTATTGAAGTGGGAACAGATTCAAATGATATGCCTTGTTTATTCAGAAGATTTCATACTAAATTCTGGCCTAAATTAAATTCTAAAGGACCAGATGGTAAATTAATTGGTCAAGAATTATTGGACTCTATTCAGACTGCTTTGACCAGATACAGCAAAAATATTTCAGAAATTCCTATTAAAAAAGAAAGCCATTTTGCTAAAATTACTAAGAAAATACAGATTAAAAAAGGTGGTAGTTTATCTCAAGAGGAATTAATTGCTGCCTACATGGAACAAGTTAAGCAAGACATTCAGAGACAGATTACAACTGGAGATGATATTTCAACGGAAGATAATAATTTTGAAGACTCCCAAAGTATCAATAGTGTTAACTCTGAAGAATTGGCTGAGATTGTTAGAGAAGCAGAAAAAGAAGTTTTACATCAAAAATAATGAGATTCCCGACAAAAGATGGTGGTGGGGTCTACTAGGACCAACTCTTACTGTATGATTTTTGGATTTTAGTTATTCTAAATTTCTATATAAGGAGACATATATTTTATTAGAAGGCAGGCTTTTGGAACCCCCCCCCTCTCTCTCTCTCTCTTATAGATTGCTCTCTTTTCTCTCTATCTTTGTAACTCTGTTGTAATATATTTGTGAATAAATAAAATCAAGAAGTTGTCCATATTCCTGGTAGCCAGGTATTTCTTTATTCTCGTTATTTAGATATTGTTTTTATTAACATTTTGTTATTATAAGAAGCCCAATGATGGGCTAAGTTCTTAAGTGTTGAATAATAACTGATATGGCTTGAGGACGATTTGAAAAGGTTATGACTATAAAATAAGAGCTTGCCTTGAAGGGGTTAAGGTTTTAGCATGGGTTTAGTTTAAATAATTTTATAGCAAACTAAGCTTAAATCATGGCGTTGGTAAGCCTTAAAAGGGGTGTTCCCGACATGGTTAGTGATGGATTAAATCGTGTATAAACCTCGTGATTCCGTTGGTAAGTCCTGTATGGCTGGTTGAATCGCATATGGATGTTCCCGGTCGGGTTTATAGCGATTAATTCGTGGTTTGCATAAAATATATTAAACTAGATAAATCCCAGCTTTATAAAAGGTCCCTATAGCCCTAAAAAGGTCCTGCTCAATACTTGGAGTTTAATTATTTGCATATTGGTTTAGTTCAAGTTGCTTTTAAACCATTAACATTAAAAGGCTTACCTGAAAGTTTTGTTGCTGCTTTAAGTGATGGATTAAATCGGGTATAAACCTCGTGATTCCGTTGGTAAGTCCTGTATGGCTGGTTGAATCGCCTATGGATGTTCCCGGTCGGGTTTATAACGATTAATTCGCGGTTTGCATAAAATATATTTAAACTAGATAAATCCCAGCTTTATAAAAGGTCCCTACAGCCCATATTAAACTAGATAAATCCCAGCTTTATAAAAGGTCCCTACAGCCCTAAAAAGGTCCTGCTCAATACTTGGTATCAGAGCCTGGAAAGATCTACTCAGGTTATGAAAGTTATTATTCAACACTTAATTTCTCAAGTTATGACTTTGTTAATAAACCAAAATTTATTAAAAATATGATTAAGGAACAAGTAGATTTTCCTATTCACCAAGATTTATTAAATACTTGGGTTATTCCTAAGGTTAATGTAGAGACTATATATAAATTAGGAACTTTTGAAAAATTTTCGGGAAAAACTACTGTGAAGACTACAGAATTGAGTTTTACAATGGATAAGGATAGTGCAGTTTTTACTTTATTATCTCAGCGTGATATAGATTATTACAAAGCTAAAGAGTTTAATTATTTGCATATTGGTTTAGTTCAAGTTGCTTTAAAGCCATTAACATTAAAAGGCTTACCTGAAAGTTTTGTTGCTGCTTTAAGAGATGGAATAAATTTAAATTGGAAAAATTCTTTGATTGGTTCTATACAATCGACTTTGGCTTATGGTGCAATATATTTTAATGCTTATCCAAATTTGAATATTGCCTTAACTGATGTGAATATTTTACAATCGTTAATTTTGAACATCAAAATTAATGGATATAATTAATTACCTGGAACGAAAGTTATGTATATTTGTACCAGAATTGTTTATAGACCTCTTTATACTTTATCCCCTAGATGTAGAATTTCAGAAAAAAAATAATGAGACTATTTTGTTTGAAAATAATTTTTCTAAATCTAAAATTATTACTCGTAGATTGATTAAGTGGGAAGAAATTAATTTTTCCAATGAATGGATTATTGAAGAGGCTGCAGTATCTCAAGAGATTACTAGTTAAGAGATTTCTGAAATTACTCAGAGTAAAGATGGTAATGTAACATTAAGATTTAAAACCCAGGATATTCCTAGACTAACAGATTCTTCTTCTAGATTAACCAAATCTGTATCCTCTTATATTTCACCAGTGGATTATATTGTAGATATTCCATCAAGAGCATCGACTTCTCAGATTAGAGAAACAAGTTTTGATAAAATTGTTTTAGACAATAATAATATTGCTAAAGGTGAAGATCGTTTTAGTGATCCTACAGATTCTGACATGAATTTTTCAACAGGTTTACATGGATAGTACGAAAATTGATTTTAGTCCAGGTTCTCTGGCACGAAAAAAGATTTCTTTAGAATTTTATAGTCCAAAATGGGAAGAATTTAGAAATTGGTTTTTCTCTGCTTTTAATGGAGAAGAAACAGAATATTTTTCTAAAGATTTTTATAAAGATTTAGAGAAAAGTAATGTTTCATTACCATTCGTCCCCTGGTTCATGATTAAATATGTGGGATATTATCTATCAGTCATTGAACATGAATATCATTTGTCTAATGGTGATATAATGAGTTCTTCTTTACCACCGACTCAGTCTTTTGATATCAATAAAGATGGTAAAACCATTAATTTTACTGCTTTTGCAAAATTATCTGAAAATAAAGGAGCTATAGTCACTTGTGAACAAGTCAATTTGATTCTTAAGTAGAACAAAATGCTGTTTATACTTTAGTCACTACCATGGTAGAACATTTTTGTGGTAGATGGACTGATGAGGCAGAGACTATTAGAACAACATTACAAAATCTACGTTGTAGACAATTATCTGATTTTAGATGGTATAAAGATGTATTTTTAAGTCGTGTTATGGAATTGCATGATTGTAGTCATGAACATTGGAAGTCTTAGTTTATTGATGGTTTACATTCGATTTTTGCTGAAAGAGTTAGAAAGCATTTACGTGGCACTAATAACAAGATTCCTTATGATTCTCTAACTTATGGCAAGATCATTAGTGTTTGCACGCAGGAAGGTTTAGCTGTTTGTAATGATATTAAGATGAATTATCATATAAAAAAGAATAGATTAAATGAAAGAAAGCAATTGGAGAATTTTGTGATCAATTTGCTTTTGATATCCACGGTTCTTCAAAAAGAAAAAAGAAGATTTCTACTTCTAAAGATGATAGGAAAAATAGGTATAAGAAAATGTTGTTTAAATCTCGTGATAAAACTGATTGAGATAAAAAAGATAAGAAGACTTATAGAAAGAAAGGTAAGCAAGATTACAAAAAACGGATTAAATGTCATAAATGTGGTAAATTTGGTCATTATGCAAATGAGTGTAAAACTCAGGAAAAGATAAAGAGTTTAGATTTAGATGAAAAAATAAAAGATTCTTTGTGTAAAATTTTATTAAATTCTGATTCTAGTACTGAAGTATCTGATTATCTTCTAGTGATTCTAGTTCTGATGAAAATATAAGGATTTTTCATGATGAAGATTTATATTCTGATTCTGATCGATCTTTTTCGGATGATGATTGTGCTTGTAAGAAAGATGATAGTTTGTATGATTTAATTTCAAATTTTCAAGATATGAATGTTTATATGATTAATGACGAGAAAATAATGAAAATATTAAAAACAATAGAAGATAAAGATTTAAGAAATAAAATTTTAGATACTGTTTTAACTGATGATTTCAATGCTGATTTCAAAAGTGATAAGCAAGATAATATTATCCCTTCTTCTAATTTTATTTTGAAACATCCTGATTATTATTCGACTGCTGAATTAAAAAGGATTTTAACTCAAAGGAATTTTCCAGAAAAAGAAATTACTATTTCTGATTTAAAACAAGAACTCCTTAATTTAAAGGAAGAAATTGTTTATTTAAAAAATCAGTCTAAAATCCATGATTGAAGAATTTCTAGCTTGGAAGATAATAGGACTTTTAATTTACATATAAAAACAAACAAGACTGAAACTTTTAAGGTTGAGACTTCTAAAGCAAATGAGTCTGAGATTTCTAAACCTGGTAATGATGAAAAAATTAGCCAAGATCTTACAAAAAATTCTTTTTTGACAAATATTCTCAGTAAGGGCAAAAAGGAATTTTTACAAAAAATGAGTATTATTACATCTCAAAAGTTTTATACTAAAATTTCTTTACAAATTGATTATAATTTTAGAAAAGAGTTTATTGCTTTATTTGACAGTGGTGCAGATGTAAATTGTGTTCAGGAAGGACTTATTCCTTCTAGATATTTTCACAAAACAACTCATTGTTTAAGATCTGCCAATGGTAGTCGAATGAAGTTGAATTATAAACTACCACAAGCATTTTTACGTAACAATGGTATTTGTTTACCTCAAAGTTTTATGATTGTAGAAGATATTTCTTGTCCAATTATTTTAGGTGTCCCATTCATGCATGCTATATTTCCTTTAAAATGGTGGGATCATACTAAAATAATAGGAACTTATAAGGATAAAAATTTTCAATTAGATTTTATTACCAAACCTTTTACAAAATCTATAAACCAGATTGTTGAAAGATTAATTCTCAAAAATCAACAGGTCAATTTTATAAAACAAGAAATTACTTTATTAGAAATTGATGTTCTATTGAAAAATCCTAAATTACAAGAAAAAATTGATTTATTAAAAATAAATTTATTACTAATATTTGTGTTGATCATCCTAATGCTTTTTGGGATAGAAAAAAACATGTTGTTTCATTACCTTATGAAGATCATTTTAGTGAAGCTAATATTCCTACTAAGGCAAGACCTTGTCAAATGAAATCTGCTCATTCAGATTTGTGCAAAAATGAGATTGATAATTTGTTGAGAAAGAAGTTAATGAGACAGTCCAGTTCGGCTTGGTCATCTACTGCTTTTTATGTCAATAAGCATGCTGAACAAGAAAGAGGTGTACCAAGATTAGTGATAAATTATAAGCCTCTTAATAAAGTTTTGAATAAAAAAGAATTATTAAATAGATTACATAATGCAATTATTTTTTCTAAATTTGATTTAAAATCAGGATATTGGCAGATTCAGATTTCTGAACAAGACAGATATAAAACTGCTTTTAATGTTCCAATAGATTATTGTTTACATAGATGATATTTTGGTATTTTCTAAAAATATTGAATTGCATTTCAAGCATTTAAAAATATTTCGGCAAATAGTTATTCAAAATGGTTTGGTTATTTCCAAACCTAAAATGCATCTTTTTCAAAGTAATATTAGATTTCTTGGACATAATATTGGAAGAGGAACCATTATACCTATTAATAGATCTATTGACTTTGCTTCGAAGTTTCCTGATGTTTTAACTGATAAGACTCAACTACAAAGATTTTTAGGTAGTCTAAATTATATTTCCCCATTTATAAAGGATTTTTCAAAAGATACTGCTATTTTATATGAAAGATTAAAAAGGAATCCTACTGCTTGGAATAGTTTACATACTGATGCGGTTAAAAAGATAAAATCCAAAGTAAAAGAACTTCCTTGTTTAACTTTGGCTAATCCAGAATGGAAAATAACTGTTGAGACTGATGCTTCAGACATAGGATACGCTGGTATTTTGACTCAGTTTTCCCCTGTTGAGAAAAAAGATTTTATTATACAATTTTATTCAGGAAAATGGAATGACAGCCAAAAGAATTATGCAACGGTAGCAAAAGAGATTTTAGCTATTGTTAAATGTGTTTTAAAATTCCAAACTGATCTGTACAATCAGAAATTTTTGATAAAAACAGATTGTCAAGCTGCTAAATTTATGTTTAATAAAGATTTTAAGGATAATGTTTCTAAACAAATGTTTGCAAGATGGCAAGCATTATTGGCTCCTTTTGATTTTGAAATAGAATATAAAAAGGGAATTGATAATAGTTTACCAGATTTTCTTACTCGAGAATATTTGATTAATACTTAGTGTTCAAGTTTGCAGGATGAGGCCAGGATGGCCAATAGCCTCTTCTGGAAGAGGCAGAGGAGCTACTCAAAACAGATTTCAGACCTTGGGGTATATTCCTGCTCAAAATAGATTTCTTGAAGAAGGATCTTCATCTAATATGAGACCTTCATTTGTAGATTATCAAAAATATTTAGATTTCATGGGGGTAGCAATGCTACTATTAAACCCATCTCTGTTGAGGAGCAGAGTAAAGATTTTGAACCAGTAAATGAAGATTCTTATGCTGTCATTACAGGGAAAACTGATAATGAGATTTTTGAAACGAATTCCATGAAAGAGATTAAATTATATGTGGATCACAAAGATTTTCAGTGGAAACACAATCCATGGATTGTCATGAAGAGATATTTAAATAATTTACAATGCAAACTTATAAAACCAGATTACATTTCGAGATGATTCTAACATCTACAGGGTCTGTTGAGATTACTCATAACAATACTGGTGCTCCTAATAAATCCTATTTTTCTTTCTCAAAGATGATTATTAAAAGAATTATTTTACTAGAAGAACGAGGACTAAGTACTTTGAAAGATTGTCAATATGTACATCCAGTACAAAAGATTTCCATTAACTACAATTATTGGGATTATGTTGATGCCTTTTCAAAGACATTATATTATGAAAATGATGACCACAGACATTCTTGGTTCATCAAGATATGTGCACAAGTTTTCAGAAGCACACAGATTCCAACTTGGTTCATAAAGTGGTGGTCTTTTTTCGGACCTTCTCAGATATTTTGACTATGCAATTACAAGATTTATACACCAAATGGGTCGAAGCATCTCCAAAGATTAATGAATTAGACAGGGAAGAAAGACTTTATCCCAAGACTCCAATATTGAATTTTTTTATGGAATTCTCTATTCCTTGGATTTTCCGATGGACTATTGAAGTGGGAACAGATTCAAATGACATGCCTTGTTTATTCAGAAGATTTCATACTAAATTCTGGCCTAAATTAAATTCTAAAGGACCAGATGGTAAATTAATTGGTCAAGAATTATTGGACTCTATTCAGACTGTTTTGACCAGATACAGCAAAAATATTTCAGAAATTCCTATTATAGAAGAAAGCCATTTTGCTAAAATTACTAAGAAAATACAGATTAAAAAAAGGTGGTAGTTTATCTCAAGAGGATTTAATTGCTGCCTACATGAAACTAGTTAAGCAAGACATTCAGAGACAGATTACAACTGGAGATGATATTTCAATGGGAGATAACAATTTTGTAGACTCCCAAAGTATCAATAGTGTGAACTCTGAAGAATTGGTTGAGATTGTTAGAAAAGCAGAAGAAGAAGTTTTACATCAAAAATAATGAGATTCCCGACAAAAGATGGTGGTGGGGTCTACTAGGACCAACTCTTACTGTATGATCTTTCTTACCTTTCTTTCTATAAGTCTTCTTATCTTTTTTATCCCAATCAGTTTTATCACGAGATTTAAACAACCTTTTCTTATACCTATTTTTCCGATCATCTTTAGAAGTAGAAATCTTCTTTTTTCTTTTTGAAGAACCAGGGATATCAAAAGCAAGTTGATCACAAAATTCTCCTAATTGCTTTCTTTCATTTAATCTATTCTTTTTGATATGATAATTCATCTTAATATCATTACAAACAGCTAAACCTTCCTGCGTGCAAACACTAATGATCTTGCCATAAGTAAGAGAATCATAAGGAATCTTGTTATTAGTGCCACGTAAATGCTTTCTAACTCTTTCAGAAAAAATCGAAGGTAAACCATCAATAAACTTAGACTTCCAATGTTCATGACTACAATCATGCAATTACATAACACGACTTAAAGATACATCTTTATACCATCTAAAATCAGATAATTGTCTACAATGTAGATTTTGTAATGTTGTTCTAATAGTCTCTGCCTCATCAGTCCATCTACCACAAAAATGTTCTACCATGGTAGTGACTAAAGTATAAACAGCATTTTGTTGTACTTGAGAAGAACTAGCAGAATCAACAGTTTGATAGGCTAATTGCCCTTCAATCTTATGAACACTAGTAGTATTCATAATTGTAATCTTTTGTTCTTGGGTTAAAAAATTATCCCACCAACCTTTTAATTGGCCAGTGAAACCAGCTACTATCATAGCCGCAATATCTCTGTCTTGATTCTTATTAATCTTACAAATAGTACTATACATCAACATTCTATGAACAGTAGTAAAAATCTGTTTATCATTAAAACCATCAATATTCCATTCATAAATTTCTTTGCTACTATAACTATTGTTAAAAATCTGATCTCTTTCTTCATTTAAAACATCCATGGAGGTTGGTCTATTGTAATAATACATTCTTTGAATGGGTTCATCAACCCGTTTAGTATTGATTTTATTTAGAAAATCATACTTTGAAACATTTTGAGTAATAAAATCTTCTTGTTTTGCAGATAAAACTGGTTGAGGCTGCAAATTTATTCCAGTGAGATTGGAGGAAAAATTAATATTTTTCAATTTTTCTTTCAAAAGCTGTTCAATTTCTTCAGAAGAATCAGTTTTGAAATTTTTTATTTCAGGAAGAGGTTGTAAAGTATTTATAACAATTTTCAATTCTTGTTTTGGTTTATGAAAAGCTTCTAATTTTTCATGTAAAATCTGTGTTTGTTTTAAATAATTGTCTAAATTCTTATGTAATGCCATAGCATGCTCTCCTAAAATATTTAAATAATAATTAGCATAATTTTGCTGTTTAAGAATCAAATTGACTTGTTCACAAGTGACTATAGCTCCTTTATTTTCAGATAATTTTGCAAAAGCAGTAAAATTAATGGTTTTACCATCTTTATTGATATCAAAAGACTGAGTCGGTGGTAAAGAAGAAATCATTATATCACCATTAGACAAATGATATTCATGTTCAATGACTGATAGATATTATCCCACATATTTAATCATGAACCAGGGGACGAATGGTAATAAAACATTACTTTTCTCTAAATCTTTATAAAATTCTTTAGAAAAATATTCTGTTTCTTCTCCATTAAAAGCAGAGAAAAACCAATTTCTAAATTCTTCCCATTTTGGCCTATAAAATTCTAAAGAAATCTTTTTTCGTGCCAGAGAACCTGGACTAAAATCAATTTTCGTACTATCCATGTAAACCTGTTGGAAAATTCATGTCAGAATCTGTAAGATCACTAAAACGATCTTCACCTTTAGCAATATTATTATTGTCTAAAACAATTTTATTAAAATTTGTTTTTCTAATCTGAGAAGTCGATGCTCTTGATGGAATATCTAAAATATAATCTACTGGTGAAATATAAGAGGATACAGATCTGGTTAATCTAGAAGAAGAATCTGTTAGTCTAGGAATATCATGGGTTTTAAATCTTAAAGTTACATTACCATCTTTACTCTGAGTAATTTCAGAAATCTCTTCACTAGTAATCTCTTGAGGTGCTGCAGCCTCTTCAATAATCCATTCACTGGGAAAATTAATTTCTTCCCACTTAATCAATCTACGAGTAATAATTTTAGATTTAGAAAAATTATTTTCAAACAAAATAGTCTCATTATTTTGTTCTGAAATTCTACATATAGGGGATAAAGTATAAAGCGGTCTATAAACAATTCTAGTACAAATACACATAACTTCCGTTCCAGGTAAATAATTATATCCATTAATTTTGATGTTCAAAATTAACGATTGTAAAATATTCACATAAGATAAGGCAATATTCAAATTTGGATAAGCATTAAAATATATTGCACCATAAGCCAAAGTCTTGTATAGAACCAATCAAAGAATTTTTCCAATTTAAATTTCTTCCATCTCTTAAACCAGCAACAAAACTTTCAGGTAAGCCTTTTAATGTTAATGGCTTAAAAGTAACTTGAACTAAACCAATATGCAAATAATTAAACTCTTTAGCTTTGTAATAATCTATATCATGCTGAGATAATAAAGTAAAAACTGCACTATCCTTATCCATTGTAAAACTCAATTCTGTAGTCTTCACAGTAGTTTTTCCCGAAATTTATTAAAAAGTTCCTAATTTATAAATAGTTTCTACATTAACCTTAGGAATAACCCTAGTATTTAATAAATCTTGTTGAATAGGAAAATCTACTTTTTCCTTAATTATATTTTTAATAAATTTTGGTTTAAAAACCAAGTCATAACTTGAGAAATTAAGTGTTGAATAATAACTTTTATAACCTGAGTAGATCTTTCCAGGCTCTGATACCAAGTATTGAGCAGGACCTTTTTAGGGCTGTAGGGACCTTTTATAAAGCTAGGATTTATCTAGTTTAATATATGTTATGCAAACCACGAATTAATCGTTATAAACCCGACCGGGAACATCCATAGGCGATTCAACCAGCCATACAGGACTTACCAACGGAATCAAGAGGTTTATACCCGATTTAATCCATCACTAACCATGTCGGTAACACCCCTTTTAGGGCTTCCCAACGCCATGATTTAAGCTTAGTTTGCAATAAAATTATTTAAACTAAACCCATGCTAAAACCTTAACCCCTTCAAGGC
>JAXGFW010000380.1:0-18000 GCA_034376525.1 Nicotiana benthamiana | reverse complement strand
AGTTGTGAACAGGAAGATAACAGAGGAAAGGGAGAATGTGAGTAATGAAGCTTTTTCCTGGAAACTTGGAAACTGGTAATGGCTTTTGAATGTGACTTTTGGCCTTTTTAGCAGAAAAGCCTTTAAAATCTTTTCTTTACACTTATTTTCCTCACCTAAACTTGTACAAAGGCTCTTGAATTTCAGTACCAAAACACACGTTGACTCTATAGAGAAAGAGAACATTTCGCCGCTGCACAAAAAAAGAGAAAAGCAAGTTAGGTAAGAGCATTGATATGATTAAAGGGCTATGCTGCCTCCTTTGGTATCCTCTACTTCTTATTCATACATCTAAAACTTTTTTAGAAAATCTAATTTGCTTGGAATGGATCTTTTTTATAGGACGTGAGAATCAGACAGTAAAAACACGCATCATACAATATGTAATGTAACAATAGTAAAGGCTGGCATCAATTAGAAATATCCAACAACATTTGATAGTGAACATTAATTCTATATTAGAATATCCCTTGAAAAGGACAGATGTATGTCCCGCAAAAGATTTGAAAATGCCGCAGTAGAAAAGATTTCTTCATCTTTTAGCTCTATATCTTGTTACTCTCTTCAAACGTTTCCAAAGTCAATAAAAATATATGGAAGGATAAAGAATTGATCTAGCATATGATGCACGAAAATATTTGATGCAACAGTCAAATACAAATGGGAAATGGTTAAGACTATCTACTCCCTCATGCAGCAACTTTGCCAATTAGAACAAACAATAAAAGGCTATAACAAAATTTGAATTTAATATATAAATTAATATCATACAGTACCTCTTTTAGCATGTTATTTCTCAAGAATTTAACTAAAATTTTCAAGTTATTCATCTGGTATATGAGCCTCTTGCTCAAATGACTCGTATTAGAAGAACCACCGCATTCTTGATTACACATTAATGAAATTATTCTATATGTCAATCATGTACCGTAAAAAATTCAAACAGGTATATATAGGCAGGAGACAAAAGGGGTTGCTCTGATTTTAGAAGTAACATATTTTAGAAGTTAGTGTGAGAATAAAAGGCATAAATTTTACATTGTTCTCTAGCGTGACATTATTAGGTCTTTGTTTCACTGGGGCGGATGTGCTCTAAAGTTCCATGGAACTCCAGTGACTGGACCAGTTAGGAAAAAATAGCATGCGTTATTCCCATTCTTCCTATTTACCACAAAACACTGCTACTATGATTCAGGTAAGTTTCTCCACTGGGATCTAAAACATTTTGAACAGTCGATGGGCCTAGCTCGGGTCCCAGAAGGGTTTAATGCTACCCCAGTACTTCAGGATACTGTGGTCCTTCTAGTGGGCCTTATGGAGAGTTTCACCCGGGCAGGCTTGCTTCCTGTAACACAAGCCATCTCTCAGGCTGGAGGAGGAGGAGCTCAGACTCCTGCTACTCGTTCTCTGGAGCATGTAGCTCCCCTAGAAATAACATATGGTTCCTTCTGAACCTTAGAGAGGAGTTGTATCAAGACCAACTACAAATCCATTTTTTAAGTACAAATAAGCTAAGTAACAATTGACAAATGAATCCAACCCGCATTGCGAGCAAAAATCTTTTCGGATGACATAGTAACAATGGCGATCTTGCTCAATGCCGATAATTCCTGCTCAACAATAAGGAAAGGTGTCATTCACCATTACTGATCTTGAGAAGCAACAATAGATAGGCCAAAAACCGAGACATGATATGAAATAAAATAATAATCTCATTAACAACATACCTTAAATTTTTTGAGAAGTTCATATCCAGACATCCCAGGCATAGAATAGTCTGTCAGTATCAGATTTACCTTCAAACCCTGAAACCCAAAAAAAATTGCAAATTTTATTAATACAAAGTATCGCTAGTCATTAGAGTAAAAACCCATAAAATAATGCTCACAAAAGGAAAAAGAAGTTATGGTTGTTCAATTTCAAAGATTATATACACAATTTCATCATAGTCACAAATATAAAAACAATAATCTGCATAAATATACTTACATCGATCCCCACAGAAGTCTTCTCTCCATCTAAATCCAAATATTGCAAAGCTCTCGTTCCACTTTCCACTGCCGTCACTGCAAGTTTAAAATACCACATTCTAAGAATTATTATTAAAATAAAAAATAAAAAATAAAAAAACTTGTAATAAACATGTAAAAGCAATGCTTTGGGCTGTGGATAACAAATACTAAATTTAGATGCACTTGCTACTGCACTTTTCTGCTTCAATTGGGTTAAAATTATCTGGTGTTTATTCTCCTTATTTCTTGCAATTGGCTTTAGAATTGCAAGAAGAGCCGGAATGCTCTACACACCCAAGAAAGATCAGGCTTCAGCAAACCCAAGAAGAAGAAAGATCGAGAAAAGTTAAATGTGCAAACGTGACTGTTCATATTACCCTCTCTAGAACGGGTAAGCTCGTTTACATATTAACCTTGTGAAATTTTGTTGTGTGATACGTATATCTCATGGTAAAAGTCTAAATTACCCTTATTCTATATTTTATTTGACAACTAAGCTACCATATCGAAATTCTTTCTCTTCTAAAAAGGATTAGAGAAATGTTGAGAAGCTCTTCTTCCACTTGAAGCTTCTTAGATTTACATTTTTGGTACTTAATTAGTATGTGGGTCCAGCCTCCTTAAATTAACGAAGAAGAAACAAATAAAACTTTCTTCTCTTTTTTTGTCAAATTTGGCAACTTAGCAGTCCATGCGTTTGTTTCGTTTCTTTTTATGTCAAATGATAAAGACTTGAGAAAACGTAAAATATGTTACGAAATAATATAAGAATAAGAACAATAATAATAGAGAGAAAAGTAGAGAGAGGAGTATTCTTATTGATACTTTGAGATGGTTTACAATGGTATAGAACCCCTATATTTATAGGGAGGTGGTGACTTAGCCACCAAGTAGTAAACCCTAGAATCTCTCTAAATATAGACATTCACCTTAAATAGGATTCTATTTATAACACTCCCCCTTGAATGTCTATTCAATAATGTGCCTCGTTAAAACATTAACTAAAACAAAACCCAATGGGAAAAAATTTAAAGAAAAGGAAAAAGCGTACACATGTTTGAATATGCGCCTATTGGTTGCCTAGTTAAAAACCTCGCAAGGAAAACCCAGTTGGGACAAAACCTTGTAAGGGAAAAAGAGTGCAACGCGCATTAACTCCCCCTAAGTAGAGCATCAATTCACATCCTTGAGCATTTGCATTCCAATCTTGTGCACCATCTTCAAAACGATCTTTGGTAGATATTTGATAAATAAATCAACCATATTGACATGAACAAATATTCCGCACGTTGAAATTATCATTCTTGATAGATATGAACATCTTCATATAATGCCGTGAAATGACTCTTCAATATCTCCATAGGGGTATTCTCGATGCCATCCATTGACTTTATACTTTCAAGTATTCGAACTACATGTCCAAAACTACATGTCTTTCATATGGAATCGATTCTACTTGAATTGTATCTCTTCCATTTGGCCAATATTTTTGTTTGTATTCGACAAACATAAGATCCTCATCGATATTTATCATAGATGTCGTCGACGAACATTTTATATCGGTTCCAATAAAATTTTCATAAGGACATAACATGGAGATCTCTTCATTCATATATCAGGTACCTGAATCTCTCATGAGATTTTATGAAGTGTTATGTCATGTGATCTTCTGGATCACTTGCCTCCTTATTATGATCACTTTGATCATTTGCTCATCTTCTTTATTAAGAAGTTCCTTTTGAAACCGATTTGTCTATACGCTTCAAGCGTATCAAAGACTTTGTCCTTCTAGGACTTAATATGAGCATTTGTAGTGAGAATATAGTTACTTTCTTTGGGTCAGCAAATGCGTATAGCATGCTTTGCAATATGTTGCAATAGAATTATCCTTTTATGAACTTCAGGTTCATATTCGAGGATCTACACAAATGATAATTCATCTCATGTAACCTTTTCTCAAGTGTTTATCATGTCTCCCCCTCATGTTAGAAAAGCTAACTTGTTTCCTCAACTTTGAGAAATCATATTTGTGCATTATCATGTCAATATACACGGCACATTAATAATAAGATGAAATTATTTGGTTCCTGACGCTGAACCACTTGTGAGGGGAGAATATACTCTCGTATACACCGTATATCAAACTGATATATATAACTTTGTTCTCATAAGAAACAGTTTAGCTATTAAGTGGAGGCACTCAATAATTATCTTGCTAAACCAACTTTGATATAAACCAACTTATCAAGATGAACTATCTTGAGTAGAAAATCTGGAAATTATGCTCGAAGTTAGATTACTGAGCAATTTACCTCGCAAGCACCGACCAGGCTGCGGGTTAATAACAATCGCGCATGTAACCATTTCATAGATGCATCATATGTGGTATACATGACAGGTGAATGAGCCCATATTCACCTTTGATATTTCCAGAATTTATGGGCTTCAACCCGAACTCTTTAGTTGGTCAATTCATTAATGAGAACAAGTGATACAAGAGAATTCGTAAAGAACTTTCTAGTTCTTTAATATTCACCCATGTGAATTCACTATTATTGCACATCATACTTAAAATGAGATGGCTAACCCGAATGCCAACTGAATAAATTATCAATATTGGTAAACTTCAAATTTACACCATGACATGTGCACTTATCAATAAACTTCAGGTTTATTATGACATGGGTTTTTATACCAATAGATATCCACTTTATTGTGGCATTCTTTTGTTTGTGTAGTACAAACTGGAGAATAAAGCGGGTAGCTTTTCATATACAAATTATCCCGCTACAAGTTGTAGTAATAGAAGATATCAAATCTTTCCTTTATTTATAGTCTCAATATAATCAGCGCTTTCGCGTGTACTTTGGAAACTGAATAAGTTTCTTTGAGACTTACTACAGCAAAATACCTTATTGGTAATCAATTGCGTTTCTCCAACATAGTAATAATTGGCTCTTCTAGAGCTCTCAATTAATTTTGTACTACCACAGATTCATCAACATCCATGTGGTGAATATCTTTCTTAAAGAGAATGTTATACCATTATGGTCATGTCAAACTTATATGCAAGATATGTTTCTTGCATTATCGTTGTCCTTTAATAGTCACATTTCCAAAATACTTTGGCGTACAATAGGTACGTGACCAACGATCATTCATGCCATATATCATCTCAAACCTCCTTCTAGGGGTGAGTGTGGTATCATCTCAAACCTCCTTCTAGGGGTGAGTGTGGTATATTCTATACCAATTTCATGTTCATATTCTTCCAATAATGAATATATATTCGTGAATCAGATGTTGTCACATTCGCTGCGGGGATATGTGATTTTGTTATCCTTTTCAAATCTGTAAATGCGTCTGGCATTTGATTTGTTATTCTTTGCAAATGGATAATCTTTTGCACCTCATTTTCACAAATGGAGGTATGTGGATCAAGATGAGATAATGATGCATTTTTCCACAAAATTTCCCGTTTGGTTTCACCAACTTCTCCCTCTAATTTTGGGAAAAGTGTCTCATCAAATTGACAGTCTGCAAATCGTGCAGTGTACAAATCCCTTGTCAATGTTTCGAGGTAGCGAATAATGGAGGACGATTCAAACTCAACATATATTCCTAACCTTCTTTGCGGACCCATTTTGGTGCAGGATGGCGGTGTTATAGGCACATATACTGCGCATCCAAAGATTCTTAAATGGGATATATTAGGTTCATGACCCAAAACCAATTGCAACGGGGAATATTTGTGTCAATTCGTCAGTCAGAGACGAACTAGCATTGCTGCATGCAAAATGGCGTGACCCCAAGCCGAGGTGGGCAGCCTCGTTTTCATGAGTAAATGAGGTATTCAAGATTATACTCATGTATTGTCTCAATCTGATATCCATTTTGAATGATATCTTTAAAACTCAACAAGTTCCTTTTAGACTTGGAGGAGAACATTTTGACTGATATCATTAAAACTCAACAAGTTCTTCTTAGACTTGGAGGAGAACATTGCATTCTCTAAAATATCGTTCCTTTAGGCAGAGTTATAGTTGCTCTTCAGGAGCCTTTAATCAATTTAATTCCCATGGTTTTCCATACAAAAGAAAATATACGAACATGAGAATAAACAAATTCAATCCGTTTGTTTCATACTTAAACAATATTTTCGAAATCTGCTGAGGTTATTCGACTAACTAAATCAGATAGTCGATTATATGTTTTCCATAATCGATTACTT
Source organism: Nicotiana benthamiana (assembly GCA_034376525.1). Classification (NCBI taxonomy): domain Eukaryota; kingdom Viridiplantae; phylum Streptophyta; class Magnoliopsida; order Solanales; family Solanaceae; genus Nicotiana; species Nicotiana benthamiana. The sequence goes on along the minus strand of JAXGFW010000380.1, from coordinate 11,718 downwards.
TGCAGTTTGAAAATTTCAGTTTAAACATTTTCTTAATACAATCGATTGTTAAACATACACAATCGATTGTGTCTTAATACAATCGATTGTTAAACATACACAATCGATTGTGTCTTAATACAATCGATTGTTAAACATACATAATCGATTATTTGCTATTTTGAAAAACTTACACTGTCTTAAGACAATCGATTGTTAAACATACACAATCGATTGTTGAACAGTCACAATCGATTGTTAATCATACACAATCGATTATTTGCTATTTTGAAAAACAGATCACTGTCTTAAGACAATCGATTGTTAAACATACACAATCGATTGTTGAACATTCACAATTGATTGTTAAACATACACAATCGATTATTTGCTATTTTGAAAACTTTCAGATCACAGTCTTAAGACAATCGATTGTTATATATACACAATCGATTGTTGAACATTCACAATCGATTGTTAAACATACACAATCGATTGTTTTGCAGTTTTAATGCGAAATATTAGATAATCGACTAACTGTTAGGTTAGTCGATTACCTCTACTGGAAAATAAAAATATTATTGAAATCTGAGCATATTGAAACATTCTAAAGAACTAATACTAACGTTATATCATAAACTAACTAATACGAGCTGATACTAATGACTATTAGTTTATTCACTAACTATTACAAGTAAGTGAAATAAAATCAAACAACTCCATCTTCTTTCATCACAGATCCATCACCGATTAGGTGGTCTATTTTCCCATCGGGTTGCTCAAAGGAATCTGCCACATCCAAGTGGATGATGTCAAAATTGTCGTCAGAGACAAAATATGTTTCAGGGCCTTTACTCTTTCGAGATGCTTGATAAAGGTCAACCAAATGTCTTGGTATACGGCAAGCTTTTGACCAGTGCCCTTTTCCACCGCAACGATAATATATAGTTTATGAACTATTTGCTTTTGGATTCTCATCGTATCGTGCTTGTGGCAGAGTGATCAACTTCAGGTTGTCATATCTCTTCTTTAAGCCATTCCACAAGATAGATGGATCTTTGACTGTGATATATTCAATTTTCAAACCTTTATCAAGGTGATGGCGCAAGAAAATCAAGGCCTTAGCACAGTTTCAAACCTTCATCAAGGTGATGGCGCAAGAAAATCAAGGCCTTAGCATAGTCTTGGGTGGATGCATTATTTCTTTCTTTAATGGCGTCTCCAAGACCCATAGCATCTAAGTGGATTTCAGCATCCAACACCCATGTCATATAGTTCTTGCCCGAAATTTCAAAGGCAACGAACTTTCTTTTCATAATGTCAGACATAAAACAAAATTATATCAAGAGCGTGTTCATACTTACGGGCTCTATTACAATTATCACATTCACTTCAGGGAATGGACCATAATCATGTGCTTTACACAATCTCATGTCAAATATTACTTTCATAAAGTGAAAGATTATTTTGAGAATCTTTATTATTCTCATTATCACAATAACGACGATTATATTTCCGTCTATTGCCACGTCCACATTCATTGATACCTTCATGGTAATAATTTTGTCTTCTTTCAGACTTATCACATACTGCTACCACATTCTCTAAAGGGAATGGAGCAAATTCAATGGGACGGATTTTCAATTCTTTGCCCACAATCATACATGAATTTGATCATGGCAAGGCATAGAAATTTTACCACTTCATGTGAATGTAATTTCTTACAAACTCCATTAGAGTTATAATCAAACTTTGTTGTCTATGTTTGTATATGAAATCAAATCGTAGAATTTCAAGAATTTGAAAGCGAAAAGTAAATTACTTACCTTTAAGGTATACCAATAAATGTTGTGATATCAAATATACCTCTTCTATTTTCCGTATAGAAATTTTTGGAAGTATTTAAGCCGACGCGATTCCACCGCGAAGCCGCCGTTTCCGGTTCAAGTAATTGAAGAAAGAAACAGTACTGTGATTTAACCGTGCATAATCTCTTGCTGGCCACTTCATACACATAATACAATTAGCACAATGCTAGAGTAGGATCAGACTTGTATTTATAAATAACAACACATAATTATATATTTTAATCGAACATAAAATAGATACTTATCACTTGAAGCGTGACCCAGATAATGCCCGGAATTAGCGAAATTCGTGTGGGCAAATTTCTCCTTAATCTTCTCAAAGTGCTTCTTGAGACGGTAGAGTCTCGTGCTGATAACGTGTTATGAAATAATATAAGAACAAGAACAATAATACAAGAACAATAACAATAGAGAGAAAAGTAGAGAGAGGAGTATTCTTATTGATACTTTGAGATGGTTTACAATGGTATAGAACCCCTATATTTATAGGGAGGTGGTGACTTAGCCACCAAGTAGTAAACCCTAGAATCTCTAAATATAGACATTCACCTTAAATAGGATTCTATTTATAACAAAATAGGCTTATTTCTGCATATATAATGAGAGACTCGGTCCTTATTTTTTTCATTAACAATCTTAGAGGAAAATATATCTGAGAGTTAGCTCATAAACAGGGTATAAAAAAAATAGTCTGTCAGGAAAATAGAGAGTGAGCGATATTGTAGTGAAGTGGGAATATCAAAAGAGGGTTATTTCTTTTAAGTGTTATAGTGGTCTTTGTAGTATTTTACTCGGGCCTACAAAGTATAAATTCCTTACTAGGTCGTGGTTTTTTCCCTTATTCAGAAGGATTTTTCACGTAAAAATCTTGGTGTTATTATTACTCTTTTATTCTTGTTAATTACCGTATCTCAGTGCTATATTATTATTCCGCTTTTATTATCGTGAATACTATTTTGGTAGGGGTTTATTCCCAACAACTGGTATTAGAGCACACGTTCTGCTCGTTCACTGAAATACTATTCACTGTCGGTACTTCTATACTCGGTGAAAAATAAAAATGTCCGAAGCAAAGTACGAGGTATCTAAATTCAATGGAGATAACGGTTTCTCAACATGGCAAAGAAGGATGAGGGATCTGCTCATCCAACAAGGACTACAGAAGGTACTAGATGTTGATGTCAAAAATCCTGATACCATGAAAGCTGAGGATTGGGCTGACTTGGATGAAAGAGCTGCTAATGCAATCAGGTTGCACTTATCAGATGATGTGGTAAATAACATCATTGATGAGGACACTGCTCGTGGAATTTGAACAAGGTTGGAAATCCTATACATGTCCAAAACACTTAAATTGTACCTGAAGAAGCAGTTATACGCCCTACACATGGGTGAAGGTATGAATTTTTGTTACATTTAAATGTATTTAACGGACTAATCACACAGCTTGGCAACCTCGGAGTGAAAATCGAGGAAGAAGATAAAGCCATATTGCTATTGAACTCGTTTCCATCTTCGTACGATAATTTGGCAACATCCATCTTGCACGGTAAGACTACTATTGAGATAAAAGATATCACATCGGCTCTTTTACTCAATGAGAAGATGAGAAAGAAGCCTGAAAATCAATGACAAGCTGTCATCACAGAAGGTAGAGGCAGGAGTTATCAAAGGAGTTCGAACAACTATGGTAGATCCGGAGCTCGTGGGAAGTCAAATAACCGATCCAAATCAAGAGCCAGAAATTGCTACAACTGTGATCAACCAGGTCACTTCAAAAGAGATTACCCAAATCCAAGGAAGGGCAAAGGTGAAACCATTGGCCAGAAAAATGACGACAACACAGCTGCCTTGGTGCAAAATAATGATAATGTTGTCCTCTTTATAAACGAGGAAGAAGAATGCATGCACCTGTCAGGTCTATAGTCGGAATGAGTGGTTGAGACAACGGCATCTTATCATGCCACACCGGTAAGAGATTTTTTTTTGCAGATATGTAGCAGGTAATTTCGGCACTGTGAGAATGGGTAACACAAGTTACTTAAAGATTGCGGGGATTGGTGACATTTGTATCAAGACAAATGTCGGATGCAGATTAGTTCTAAAGGATGTGCGGCATGTACCTGATTTGCGGATGAACTTGATCTCAGGAATCTCTTTGGACCATGATGGGTACGAGAAATTTTTTGCAAATCAAAATTGGAGACTCACCAATGGATCATTGGTGATTGCAAAGGGAGTTTCTCATGGCACGTTGTATAAAACAAATGCAGAAATATGCCAAGGTGAATTGAATGCGTCACAATATGAGATTTCTGCAGATTTGTAGCACAAAAGAATGGGTCATATGAGCAAGAAGGGATTGTATATTCTTGCCAAGAAATCACTTATTTCTTACGCCAAAGGTACAACAATAAAACCCCGTGACTACTGTTTATTTGGTAAGCAGCATAGAGTGTCATTTCAGACTTCATCTGAAAGAAAATTGAATATACTTAATTTAGTATATTATGATGTTTGAGGCCCAATGGAAATTGAATCAATGGGCGGTAACAAATATTTTGTTACTTTTATTGATGATGCTTCACAAAAATTAAGGGTTTATATTTTGAAAATGAAAGATCATGTGTCTTAAGTTTTCCAGAAGTTTCATGCTCTATTAGAAAGGGAGACGGGTCAAAAGCTAAAGCGTCTCCGAATGACAACGGAGGTGAGTACACTTCAAGGTAATTCTAAGAGTATTGTTCAAGTCATGGGATCAGACATGAAAAGACAATTCTTGGAACCCCACAGCACAATTGCGTAGCCGAGAGGATGAACCGCACCATTGTGGAGAATGTGAAGAGCATGCTCAGAATGGCTAAAATGCATAAGTCATTCTGGGGTGAAGCATTTCAGACAGTCTGTTACCTGATCAACGGGAGTCCATCAGTTTGGTTGGCGTTTGGCATCTCAAAGAGGGTTTGGACCAATAAGGAGGTGTCCTACTCGCATCTGAAGGTCTTCGATTGCAGAGCTTTTGCACATGTACCAAAAGAGCATAGAATAAAGCTCGATAATAAATCTGTTTCTGCATATTTATCGGATATGGAGATGAAGAATTCGGGTATAGAGTGTGGGATCCTTTAAAGAAGAAGGACATTAGAAGCAGGGATGTAGTCTTCCGAGAAAGTGAAGTTGGAACTGATGTTTATATGCTAGAAGAAGCGAATAATGGTATAATTCCCAACCTTGTTACTATCCCCTCTACTTGTAACAATCCCACAAGTACAGAAAGTACAACCGACGAGGTTGCCGAGCAGGGGGAGCAACCTGGTGAGGTTATTGAGCAGGGGAGCAACTTGATGAAGGTGTCGAGGAAGTGGAGCACCCCGGAAGAAGAACAACCTCAACCTCTAAGGAGACCGGAGAGGCCAAGGGTAGAGTCATGCAGGTACCCTTCCACAAAGTATGTCCTTATCAGTGATGAGGGGGAGCCAGAAAGTCTTAAGGAGGTGTTGTCCCATCCAGAAAAGAACCAGCTATGCAAGAAGACATGGATTCTCTACAGAAAAATGGCACGTACAAGCTGGTTGAACTTCCAAAGGGCAAAAGACCACTCAAATGCAAATGAGTCTTTAAACTCAAGAAAGATGGAAATGGCAAGTTGGTCAGATACAAAGCTCTATTGGTGGTTAAAGGCTTCGAACAGAAGAAAGGTATTGATTTTGACAAAATTTTCTCACCTGTTGTCAAAATGACTTCTATTCGAACAATTTTTTAGCTTAGCAGCTAACCTAGATCTTGAAGTGGAGCAGTTGGATGTGAAAACTGCATTTCTTCATAGAGAGTTGGAAGAGTAGATTTATATGGAGCAGCCAGAAGGAATTGAAGTAGCTGCAAAGAAACACATGGTGTGAAAATTGAATAAGAGCCTTTATGGATTAAAGCAGGCACCAATGCAGTGGTACATGAAGTTTGACTACCTAAAGACATATTCTGATCCATGTGTATACTTCAAAAGATTTTCTGAGAATAAATTTATTATATTGTTGTTGTATGTGGATGAACATGTTAATTGTAGGAAAAGACAGGGGAATGATAGCAAAGTTGAAGGGAGATTTGTCCAAGTCATTTGATATGAAGGATTTGAGCCTAACACAATAAATTCTAGGGATGAAGATAGTTCAAGAGAGAACAAGTAGAAAGTTGTGGCTATCTCAAGAGAAGTACATTGAACGTGTACTAGAACGCTTCAACTTGAAGAATGCTAAGCCAGTCAGCGTACCTCTTGCTAGTCATCTAAAGTTGAGAAAAAAGACGTGTCCTACAAAAGGGGAAGAGAAAGGGAACATGGATAGAGTTCCTTATTCTTCAGCAGTCAGAAGCTTGATTTATGCAATGGTATGTACTAGACCTGATATTGCTCAAGCATTGGTGTTGTCAGCAGGTTTCTTAAAAATCCTGAAAAGGAACATTGGGAAGCAGTCAAGTGGATACTCAGGTACCTGAGAGGTACCACGGGAGATTGTTTGTGCTTTGGAGGATCTGATCCAATCTTGAAGGGCTATACAGATGCTGATATGACAGGTGACATTGACAACAGGAAATCCACCACTGAATATTTGTTTACATTTTCAGGGGGAGCTATATCATGGCAGTCTAAGTTGCAGAAGTGTGTTGCACTTTCAACAACTGAAGCAGAGTAAATTGACGCTGCAGAAACTGGCAAGGAGATGATATGGCTCCAACGGTTCCTTCAAGAGCTTGGATTGCATCAGAAGGAGTATGTCGTATATAGTGACAGTCAAAGTGCAATAGGCCTTAACAAGAACTCTATGTACCATGCAAGGACCAAACACATAGATGTGAGATATCATTGGATTCGTGAGTAGGTGGCGAACGAATCTTCACAGGTCAAAAATATTCACACAAGTGAAAATCCTGCGGATATGCTGACTAAAGTGGTACAAGAGACAAGTTTGAGCTATGGAAAGAACTTGTCCGTATACATTCAAACTAAAAACTGCGGTGTTATCCCCTTCGGATGAATGAGACTGGAGGGGGGATTTGAGGGGTCCAGCCCCCTTAAATCAAGGAAGAAAACAAAAAGAAAACTTTCTTCTCTTTTTTATTTTTCAAATTTGGGAACTTAGCAGCCCATGTGTTTGTTTCATTTCTTTTTATGTCAACTGATGAAGATTGCAGAAAACGTAAAGTCTAGTATGGCAGGCTTGTTTCTACCTATATAATGAGCTTCGGCTCTTATTTTTTACATCAACAATCTCAGAGGAAAATATATTTGAGAGTTAGAAAGAAAGAGTGAGGTTTCACAGACAGAATATAAGAAAATAGTCTGTGAGGAAAATAGTGAGAAAGCGATATTGTAGTGAGATGGGAATATCAAAAGAGGGTTATTTCTTTTGAGCGTTGTAGTGTTCTTTGTAGTATTTTATTCGGGCCTACAAAGTGTAAATTCCTTATTATCGTGATATCAGTTGCGCCTCTCCGGGCTGTGCATTTTTCCCTTATTCAGAAGGGTTTTCCACGTAAAAATTTTGGTGTTATTATTACTCTTTTATTCTTGTTAATTACCGTATATCGGTGCTACATTATTATTCTGTTTTTATTACAATATTATTTTGGTAGGGAATTTATTCCCAACACGGTAAATTACATGACATTATCCCAACTTGTGTGGCATATTTTTGTTTGGTAAGGAATTAAGAATGAAACCTCTGCATGAGTTATTTGAGGTTGTTAAAGAGAAATAATTAAGAAATTTGAAAAGGGTATAAGTAAACCAAATTTGGGATTAATACATAAAAATTGAGTTATCTGAGATGATTAATTTGCTATTTATGGGAAGCTATGACTTCCTTTTGTAAGCTGTAAAGTGCTTAATTTTTTAGCACAATTTTGTATTAATTTCTTTGTAGTAACATAACGTTATAATTCAATAACACAAGAAATGAGAAGTGAAAAAAATTGGTTATTAAGATGTCTAATCAAGTTTAAAATTATACAAAGTAGTATTGGTACTATTTTATAAGGTTTGAGTTGTGAGTGTATTTATTTTTCTTTTTAAGGAAGGAGATTTTAGTCCTTTAGAACAAACCAAATAGTATAAAAGAATATAGTTCATACTGAAATTGTTTGATGAGAAGTCTATGTTAATGACATTTTCTTGACTAGTAATAATTCTTTGCAAATTTTCACTCTAAAAAAAAAAGTATACGTGCATTTACAAATTCAAGTAGAAACTTTTTATCTTAGTTACGATGTATTCCCAAATGGAATACATTTATGAAAAAGAGAGACTTTGAAATTGATTTGCAGTATTCAGAAGTCCTATCGTTTGAAAAATAATAAAAGAAAAGATAGAAAGAAGACAAGTAAACCCGTGCAGTATCATATTGCAGAAGAACACTGCCCGAGAAACATAAGATTTGACAAACAACAAAAGTGTAAAACAGATAGTATGAAAGGGACAAAAGTAGCTTATGAATTGGATCCCAAAACCAAACACTGAATTCATTCAGCTTTCAATTTTTACCATCCATGTCACATCTTTTTCACAACAGGAAAAAATGAATTGATGATAAAAAGTATTTATAGCCACATAATTATACGATATGTTTCATATCATAACTTTTAAAAGATCGAATTAAACTAAGACAATTTATTTAAATGAAATTATACTTTATCAAACTCTTGTAAAGCAGGAGGAACAAGAGGAATATGATTACTTTTCAGAGAACTATAAGCATATGTAATATTAAAGTCATCAACAATTTTAAAAAATCTGCATTGAATTTTCTGTCTTTATAAAAAGACAAGATTTCTTCTCAACGGCTAAGATGCTTAACCAAATACAAGAAGAAAGGAAGGAATATACTTAAGAAATTAAACCACTATAAGAATTAATGTCCCCAGAGCAGAACATATATATATATATCTTAATTAATTAGAGTATCACTTCTTGATTATCCTCTACTTTTTAAGACAATTTGATGCATATCTCAGCTTCCCGAGTACAAGAGAAGAAGAATAATAGCAATTTTCCACCACATAATGCTTAAGCTGTTTTTGGGAAATGGTGCTGCTGTAGACTTCATATCACCAATCCTATATATAAAAAAACAAACAAGAAAGTTAATAAAGATGCTTAAGTAACTCCATATAATAGTAGTAAATACTACCTGGGTCCAGATGTAGCATAAATACATTTCTCATGACCTACAACATCAAAAAACAATGTAAATTTTAGAAAGGAATAACATTATGTTTTTCCATGCCTTAAAAAGATTCCCAAAAACTTTCTTTTCAAACAAGTCATAAAAAGTGAAATCTGAAAATGACATAAATTTTCTCCCTTAGTCATTAGAGTATTAATTCACCTTGGATATTCAAGGACTTGTGATAAACGGAAAATTTAGAAACTTGCCCTAAGCAACATTCACACCATGAATTAAAAGAAATAAAGTTTCACTTGTATGTTTCTAATGGGTCGTTTGGTTTGAAGATAAGTTATGCTATGATTAATTATACTGATATTAGTTTTTCTGGTATAATTTCTTATTGATTATTTGATATGTTGTATTAATTTTGAGATTATCAATTTTACTATTTTATTTAGTGATAACTTATCATCAAATTACTATTTTACCCTCTGGCATGTGAATATAAGTTATCCATGTAGTACTATTTTTAATTCTGGATAATTTATCCCAAGATTAGTAAACAAACAAGGGATAAGTCGGTATTAAATTTTTATGCCATAATTATATTTGCTTATTTATTACTCCCCTGTTTCAGTTTATGTGAACCTGTTTTTTTGGTCCGTTTTAAAAAGATTGACCATTTTCTAAATTTCGCAACAATATAGCTTAAACTTACAATTCTACCTTTAATGAGAAACTTTTATAACCATACAAATATTTTGGGCCCATTTTTGACTTGTTTAAGACCACAAATTCCAAAAATCTTTATTTTTTTCTTAAATTTCGTGTCCAATCAAACAGGCTCACAAACGACCTTGCCGTGTAAGATTTTACACATCAAATCACCTGAGAAAAAGTTCATAAAATGTGAAACTAATAACCAAAAGAATAAAATACACGGAATCTTTTACTCTGTTTTAGTGTATATAATTTTACTACCAAAAAAAAAGTGATATTTGGTGATATTCACATAAGGTCCATCTTGAAGTGGACACATTGGCCAGTGGCACAAGAATGCAGCAGCTATAGTTATATCCACATTCTCTTGTTGAGCAACAAATCAAGCATTTTTAACAACAAAAGTTTTAAATAAAATTTTACAAATAGGTTTAGAGAGGATAGTGTGTAAGCAGATCTTATTCCTACCCTGAGACACTCGACTTAAAAAGACAAAAAGAGAAAATATCAGTACCACCAATAAAAATCATAAGAAAAATAACATTATGAAAATGAGAAAGCAGATGAAAAGCAAAATCATGCTTACTTGGGTTGTTTTTGGTCAAAATAGCAGTTCCTCCAAAATTGCAAGCAATATCAGAATTACCATTCTGTTGATAGTAGTCATTGAAAGCAAAAGAAGCATGGGATAAAAGCGTATCGGGCTCAAAACACGGGCCACCAGCTTGGATCGGCCTGCAATCCGCCATTCCCAATCCACAAGCCCAGTCCAATGCATTCTGCAAATCAAATTGTGGAGCCCCGGCCCGTGCCACGCACCAAGTTGTCCCACCAACGAATGTAGTGTTGCCTTCAGGAGGTGAAAGAGTTGTAACTGGAATAGCTGATTCCTCCTTCCCTTGCACCATGCCCTCTACTTCAACAACTATATATATGTTTCATATTAATATAATAAATAGAACAACTATAGTGAATAAAAAATAACCACTTGCAAAAATATAGCATAAGGCTACGTAGTATAGATTTTTGTGGTCCGACCCAGCGCATTGGCGGATCTATATGGGTGCTTAAGCACCCATTGTTTTTGATAAGGCTTAGTAGATTTACATAGGCAGTTATAAGAATTTTAAGATAAATGTTGAGTGAGCACCCATCACTAAATTTATTTTCCCTCTTCTTTCGAAGTTTTATGAGCGAGCACCCATGACTTTGAAATCCTGGATCCGCCACTACAGGCGCGGATCTAGGAGGTCGAAAAATTGCACTGTATATATAAGGTAAAATCTATTTTTTATCTTTATATATTAAGTTTTGAACACTTTTAGAACAATTCAAAAGTGTAGTTTAGTGGTCAAAGGGGTTCAAAATCCATAGAAGGTCATGGGTTCTATTCCCACTAGCTAGAATTTTTTTTTTTTGAAATTCCTTCATGAAAATCCTGCCTCTGCAAGGGTGGTTCTATTCCCACGAGAGCTTAGTGCACCGAACTATTTTTTTAAGTGAATAAGAAACACATAACTTTTGCCACCCCAAGTAAAGAAGTTCGTATTTTGCTTTAGGTGTTCTAACCCAAATAAAATCTTTATCTTATATCCTTAACCACTAAAATGACTTTGTTTCAAACTTTTTGACAAACTTGTATATATCTTATTTGACTATTTGGGATGATCTAAAAAACTGAATCACAAGTAATAAACAAAGAGTGTTGGTGTTTCTTGTCATAAATATATCTTTCAAATAGGAGATGTTTTCCTCTTCTTTTGATCTACATAAAATTAATACACCATTTTAATGTGGCAACAAGAAAATCCTTTTTCACTTTATTTTGACCTTTGCTCTTATTCTTTTCTTCCTTTGTAGAGCTAGATTGATCACAAACTATTCCATTCATATGTACATTTACCTTCCTACTTAATAGTTCTATTCCAAGACCATTAAAATTGTCATTGACAAAACCAAGAAATCCCCTATAAAATCAGTATGAAACTTAA
>JAXGFW010000379.1:0-18000 GCA_034376525.1 Nicotiana benthamiana | reverse complement strand
TAATCGATTGTGAAGCTAATGACAATCGATTGTGAAGAGACAGTGTCCTTCAGATTTTTCAAAGTCACAAAATAATCGATTGTGAACTTATGACAATCGATTGTGTTGAGGCAGTGACTTCCAGACTTTTTCAAAATTATTAAATAATCGATTGTGAGTATAAAACAATCGATTGGCAAGAGGCAGTGTCTAAAATGATTTTCAAAGTCTGACAAATAATCGATTGTTAACATTGCACAATTGATTGTGAAGCTGACCGTTGTCGTAAAGTTTTCAAATACCGTCAGGTAATCGATTGTTGATTTTGTACAATCGATTGTTGATATTAAAATCTGAAAAAGATTTTTTGAACGTTGCTGAATAATCGATTATTGATTTTGTATAATCGATTGTTTTACGTAAAATCTGGAAATGATTTTTTGAACGTTGCCAATAATCGATTGTTGATCTTGGACAATCGATTGTTAAGCGTAAAATCTGGGATTGATTTTTGGAACGATTGTCAAACAATCGATTGTGGCTTCCTGACAATCGATTGTCACAGAGTAAAATCAGCAACTCTTAATTGGCAATTAGGCAACGGTAATGCCAAGTTTTTCAACTATAAATACCGCTTCATTTCAGTGTTTTAAACACAACAACATACAACAACTGATCATTCTATTGCTATAAGCTTGCATACTATTGTTTATCATTTGATATTAATTTCATAAAGCTTTTGAGAGCCAAAGTCTTGTCCGTAGTTGTTGTGATCTTGAGCTTACTTCTTTTACTCATATCTACTCATTAAGGAGTGTTTTGTTTGAGTGTTTAGTGTTTTGTACACTTGTAAGAGAATTGTGATTCTCTTGTTGTAAGGAACTTGTGTTTCCTTGGTTGAAGTCTTGGAGTGTTGTATCTCCGAGCAAAGGTGTTGAGGCTTGTGTCCTCAAGTTGTAAAGGTTTGTTGAGCACCCGTAAGCTTGACAAGTTAGTGGAAAATCTCGAGAGAGTCTCTCGGGGACTGGACTAGCCACGTGTTGTGGTGAACCAGAATACATCGGTGCGTTCTTTCCATTTGTTTATTTAACGCACTTATTTATTTCCTGCAAATTTAATTTCCGCAAGTTTACGCTAAATTTTATTATAACGCTATTCACCTCCCCTCTAGCGTTAAGCGTATTATCTAACAATTGGTATCAGAGCCCAACTCTCTGAAGACTTAACAGTTTGAGAGAAACTTCCATGGCTTCTACTCGTGATTCTTTTGCAGGAATAGAGGAAGGACAGTGCTCCACCCGACCACCACTATTCAACGGTACAAACTATACGTACTGGAAGGAGAGGATGAAAATCTTCGTTCAAGCAAACAATTTTCATCTCTGAAAGGTGATAACAAAGGGAAATCAAATTCCAACCAAAAAGGTTGAAAACGAATGGGTTCCCAAGTCCGAAGAAGAATATGACGTGGATGATATCCGAAAGGTTCAAAATAATGCTAAAGCAATTAATTTATTATATTGTGCTGTAAATGCTGATGATTACAGGAAAATATCGTGTTGCACAACGGCAAAAGAAATGTGGGACAAGCTGGAAATTACGTACGAAGGTACGGACCAGGTAAGGGAAGCTAAAATTGATTTCCTAACCCATGCTTATGAATTATTTCACATGAAGGAAGGTGAAAAGGTGGATGAAATGTTCGAACGATTTTCAATAATCGTAAATGACCTACATGCCCTCAAGAAGACATTCACGGATAGAGAACTTGTTCGAAAAATTCTTAGAAGTCTCACTCCGGCATGGCGATCAAAGGCCGACGCAATTCAAGAATCCATAGGCGTCTCAAATGTCACAATCGACGCATTAAGAGGTAACCTTAAGACTTATGAATCTACAATACTTAACCCTCTTGTTGATGATCAAAGGAGGCAAAGAATAGCGCTTAAGGCAAGCACAAGCCAACCTCAAGTTGATGAGGACGGAGACAACGAGTATGGACTCGTTATCAAAAGATTTCAAAAGTTCATGCGAAAGGAGTATGAACGAAAGGGCAAAAAGCAAGGCGAGCAAATAAAGTGCTATGAATGCGGTGAAAACGGGCACATCAAATCAAATTGCCCAAACATCAAAAAGGAGAAGAAACCTTTTAAGAAGCAACGTGCATACATTTCTTGGGGAGGAGACTCCGGAGATGAGTCAAGCGAAGAAGAAGAAGACGAAGCCGCAAACCTTTGTCTTATGGCGCAAGAAGACAAGCAAGATGAGGTATGTCAAATCTCTTTTAAAACTTCTTTACTCTTGAAGAAATGCGAACTGCTTTTGATGAGCTATATACTGAATTTATTAAAGCTTCAAAAACTGTCAAGAGCATAAAAGAAAATGCTTCTCTAAAAGAAAAAGATTTTCAAAAACAGCTTTCTTTGAAAGAAAAGGAGTTAGAAAAACTGGTTTTAGAAAATGAGAAGCTGAAAGAGAAAAACAAGTTTTTCGGAAAAAGAAGCGCTGACAAGCCCGAAAGTTCTATTAAAAATTGCTCTTCTTGCATGCATCTCGAAAATGAGGTAGATAGACTTAAAGGTACCTTAGATAAGTTTAATTCTTCCCACAAAAATTTGAATAAGGTCCTTGTTAATTTGAAATCAACCAAGCATGGCATAGGCTTTAAGAATGAGCCTAAAGAAAAGGTTGACGCCAAACCCCAACCACCTAAGGCTCAACCTTGGATTAATAAAACAAACGCTTATCGTAGAAATAGCAATCCTAGAACAAATATGCATGCTAGAACAATGTTGAACATTTTAGAAGACCTAGAAATGACTTACCACCTAGAAATGACTACCCTAGAAATGACTACCCTAGAAATGATGCATATTCTAGGCCAAACACTAGAAGGAGTTTTGAACCTTTTAGAACATCTAGACATGACCATTACTCTAGAAATGCTGCTCATTTTAGAACTAATAGTAGGAGAAATGGTTCTCATGAAATGCGCAATAGTCATAATGAAAATAAAGTAATTCATTTTCGTCTATCAAGTTACTATGAACCTAGAAGGATGCATAACCCCAACGTAACTTGTCATTATTGTAGATGCATTGGTCATATTGCCCCTGCATGTTTTACACGACATAGACATATCACTCAATCGCATCATTATGATATGCCTAAACCTCAAGGACCCAAAATGGCATGGGTACCTAAAACGCATTTATTTGTTTTGTAGGTGTGTTTGAAGGGATCAAGTGTACTATGGTACCTTGATAGTGGATGCTCCAAACATATGACGGGAGACGAATCCAAATTCCTTCAACTAGAACACAAAGAAGGAGGAAGTGTGATTTTTGGGGATAACAATAAAGGAAAGATTATTGGCATCGGATCGGTCGGTAAGGATGAAAATTCCTCTATTAAGCATATATTACTTGTTAAAGTTTTAAAACATAATCTCTTGAGCATAAGTCAATTATGTGACAAGGGAAATCTTGCCTTATTTGATTCGGATGAATGCTTAGTATTTAGACGTAGTGATTTCAAAATTATCCTTCGTGGTTTTAGAGTGGATAATATTTATATGGTTGATCTTGCAAATTCCTCACCCGAATATGTTGATTGTCTTATGAGTAATCGTAGAGTAGCACATATCAACATGCATCTTTTGAACAAATTGATTTCTCAAAACTTAGTTATTGGCCTTCCCAATTTAAAATTTGAAGATGACTCTATTTGTGATTCATGTCAAAAAGGGAAGCAAACAAAAGCATCTTTCAAATCCAAAAATATTGTTTCAACTTCTAGACCATTGCAATTGCTTCACATGGATTTATTTGGACCATCTCGCATTGAAAGTCTAGGAAGAAATCGTTATGCTTTTGTGATTGTTGATGATTATTCTAGATTTACTTGGACTTTATTTCTTGCCAATAAAAGTGATGCTTTTCAGAATTTTAAATATTTTCTTAAGCGTGTTCAAAATGAGAAGGAAACAACCGTCACTTCAATTAGAAGTGATCATGGGGGAGAGTTTGATCACAATCTCTTTGCGTACTTTTGTGACGAACTCGGTATCGAGCATACCTTTTCCGCTCCACGTACACCACAACAAAATGGGGTGGTGGAAAGGAAAAATAGGTGTCTCGAAGAGATGGCTAGAACCATGCTCGAAGAGGCCAAGATTCCCAAACATTTTTGGGCGGATGCCGTGAGTACCGCATGCTACGTCTTAAATAGAGTAGTCATAAGGCCTATACTCATGAAAACTCCCTATGAACTCTATAAGGGAAGGAAACCAAATATCTCCCACTTTAGAGTATTCGGTTGTAAATGTTTTATTCATAACAATGGCAAAGATCAATTGGGAAAATTTGATGCTAAGTCCGATGAGGGAATTTTCATTGGTTATTCTTCACGTAGCAAAGCATATAGGGTTTTTAATAAAAGAACCGAAACTGTGGAGGAATCCCCTCATGTTGTATTTGCCGAAAATAATGCTCGCTTGGCGAGAAAGGATTCCGGTTTTGATCTTGCAGGTATTTTAGATAGCTTGAAAGACAAAATACAAGAGGAATCGCCTAAGGAAAATAAAGATGAAATCTTGGAACAACCAATGGAGGAAGCGCCACAATTGGAGAAAGAAACGACAATGCCTAACGAGTGGAGGACAATCAAAGATCACCCTCTCGAACAGGTAATTGGCGACGTCGGAGAAAAGGTAAGTCCCCGAAACTCCCTTAGGAACACCTTAGGACATACTGCTTTTGTGTCTCAAATTGAACCAACAACCATCTCCGAAGAAATTGGAGATGAATTTTGGACCTTGGCAATGCAAGAGGAGCTTAACCAATTCAAACGGAATGACGTTTGGGATTTGGTGCCAAGACCCGAAAATCATACCATTATTGGTACGAAATGGGTTTTTCGAAACAAACTAGATGAAAATGGTGTAATTACTAGAAACAAAGCTAGGCTTGTAGCAAAAGGCTATAATCAAGAAGAAGGTATTGACTATGAAGAAACATATGCTCCCGTAGCTAGATTAGAAGCTATTCGTCTATTGCTCGCTTTTGCCTCTTCTATGAATTTCAATTTATATCAAATGGATGTGAAAAGTGCTTTTCTAAATATTGTTATACAAGAAGAAGTTGTTGAACAACCCCCCGATTTTGAAGATTTTAAATCTCCCGATGATGTTTTCAAACTCAAAAAGGCTCTCTATGGTTTAAAACAAGCTCCCCGAGCTTGGTATGAAAGATTGAGTAAATTTCTATTGGAAAATGATTTCATTAGGGGGAAAGTTGACACCACCCTTTTTGTTAAGCATAAAAACAATGATATTTTATTAGTTCAAATATATGTGGATGATATCATATTTGGTGCTACTAACAATGTCTTATGCAAGGAATTTTCCGATTTAATGACAAGCGAATTTGAGATGTCTATGATGGGTGAGTTAACATTCTTTTTGGGATTACAAGTAAAGCAAATGAAAGAAGGTACGTTCATTTGCCAAGCCAAATATTGCAAAGAATTGCTGAAACGATTTGAAATGAACAATGCAAAAGCAATGGCGACTCCCATGAGCACATCCGATCATCTAGACAAAGATGAGAAAGGTAAGGAAGTCGACACAAAGAAGTATCGAGGTATGATTGGCTCTCTTCTCTATCTTACTGCTAGTCGTCCGGACATCATGTTTAGCGTGTGCTTATGCGCCTGTTATCAATCGTGTCCAAAGGAGTCTCACCTTACTGCGGTAAAACGGATTTTGAAGTACCTTGTTGGTACTACAAATGTGGGTCTATGGTACCCCAAAGGTTCTCAATGCCAACTCGTTGGCTATTCCGACTCCGATTTTGCTGGATGCAAATTGGACCGCAAGAGCACTAGTGGCACTTGCCATTTGCTCGGTAGCTCTCTCGTTTCTTGGTTTAGCAAGAAACAAGTAAGTGTTGCGTTGTCCACAACCGAGGCTGAATATGTATCCGCGGGGAGTTGTTGCGCTCAAATCCTCTGGATGAAACAACAACTCTTGGACTATGGCCTAAGTCTTGATCATATCCCTCTTAAATGTGATAATACTAGTGCCATTTGCTTGACGAAGAACCCCGTTCTTCATTCACAAACAAAACACATTGAATTAGACATCATTTTATAAGAGATCACGTTCTCAAGGGCGATGTCGAAATCGAATTTGTTGAAACCAAAGACCAATTGGCCGACATCTTTACTAAGCCCTTAGAGAAAGAGTCCTTCTTCCGAATTCGTAGTGAACTCGGGATTCTTGACTCCATGTTGATCTAAGTCATGCATTGCATCTTTTTATTTTACATAATTTCTAACTTGAGCATCGGAGACGTCTAACGAATTTTTGCAGGTATCGCCCTAAAGGTAGGGGGAATTATAAAGCATGACGCGCAATAATAAATTGGTTTCTGTCGTCTAATAATCGATTATCTCGTATCAATAATCGATTGTTCTGCTATTACTTGAGTTATTGTACTCTCTTTAAGTAATCACGTTTTCTTTCCAATAAATAAACAAGTTTTATTTACATCTTTGGCATCTTTTTATATTATTTTTGCTAATGGCAAAAGGGGGAAGATAACGGGTATGCACTCTCAATATTTATAAGCTTAAATTGAGGGGGAATTCATATATTGAGAGGGAACTAATCGCATACTTATTGCATATCTTTACTTGTCTTGAATCGTCATTATAAATTGTTTAAGTTGCATATTCCCCTTAAAGTTTGCCATTATCAAAAAGGGAGAAATTGTTGGAAACACGTTCTCAAGGCTTTATACTAAAACGTGTGTTCTTATGTGTAGGTTTTGATGAATGACAAACAAGCGCAAATTGATATATGCGAAGTTCAAGTACAAGCGCACAATTGGTGGATAACGAGATTCAAGCACAAGACAAAGTTTTATAGTTTAAATGAGTCGTTCTTAATTGTGATCTTGATCCGACAACTTGACTCATGACATGGCTTCTCTCGTAAAATTATTTTTATAAAATCATGCATATTTAATTTAATGCTAAATAATTTTAAATCATGCATATTTTCATTAGTCAAAATGATTTTTAAACATGCCTCTAAAATCTGGACTAAGATAATCGATTATGTACTTAATATAATCGATTATGTTAAGCCAAGACTGCATGACAATCGATTGTGAACTAATGATAATCGATTGTGTTAAGGCAGTGAGCATCAGGTTTTTCAAACCTGCATGACAATCTATTGTGAACCTTATGACATCGATTGTGCTGAGGCAGTGTCCATCAAAGTTTTTCAAAACTCAGAATAATCGATTGTGAAGCTAATGACAATCGATTGTGAAGAGGCAGTGTCCATCAAAGTTTTTCAAAACTCAGAATAATCGATTGTGAAGCTAATGACAATCGATTGTGAAGAGACAGTGTCCTTCAGATTATTCAAAGTCACAAAATAATCGATTGTGAACTTATGACAATCGATTGTGTTGAGGCAGTGACTTCTAGACTTTTTAAATTTATTAAATAATCGATTGTGAGTATAAAACAATCGATTGGCAAGAGGCAGTGTCTAAAATGATTTTCAAAGTCTGATAAATAATCGATTGTTAACATTGCACAATCGATTGTGAAGCTGACCGTTGTCGTAAAGTTTTCAAATACCGTCAGGTAATCGATTGTTGATTTTGTACAATCGATTGTTGATATTAAAATCTGGAAAAGATTTTTTGAACGTTGCTGGATAATCGATTATTGATTTTGTATAATCGATTGTTTTACGTAAAATCTGGAAATGATTTTTTGAACGTTGCCAATAATCGATTGTTGATCTTGGACAATCGATTGTTAAGCGTAAAATCTAGGATTAATTTTTGGAACGATTGGCAAACAATCGATTGTGGCTTCCTGACAATCGATTGTCACAGAGTAAAATCAGCAACTCTTAATTGGCAATTAGGCAACGGTAATGCCAAGTTTTTCAACTATAAATACAGCTTCATTTAAGTGTTTTAAACACAAGAACATACAACAACTGATCATTCTATTGCTATAAGCTTGCATACTATTGTTTATCATTTTATATTCATTTCATAAAGCTTTTGAGAGCCAAAGTCTTGTCCATAGTTCTTGCGATCTTGAGCTTACTTCTTTTACTCATATCTACTCATTAAGGAGTGTCTTGTTTGAGTGTTTAGTGTTTTGTACACTTGTAAGAGAATTGTGATTCTCTTGTTGTAAGGAACTTGTGTTTCCTTGGTTGAAGTCTTGGAGTGTTGTATCTCCGAGCAAAGGTGTTGAGGCTTGTGTCCTCAAGTTGTAAAGGTTTGTTGAGCACCCGTAAGCTTGACAAGTTAGTGGAAAATCTCGAGAGAGTCTCTCGGGGACTGGACTAGCCACGTGTTGTGGTGAACCAGAATACATCGGTGCGTTCTTTCCTTTTGTTTATTTAACGCACTTATTTATTTCCTGCAAATTTAATTTCCGCAAGTTTACGCTAAATTTTATTATAACGCTATTCACCCACCCTCTAGCGTTAAGCGTATTATCTAACAGACGGGCCTTACCCCTACCCGAAAGGGCAGAGAGGCTGTCTCCAATCGACCATCGGCTCAGTGAAGGAAAGGAACAACAGAAACAAAAACAACAAAAGAGCATTAGTAACTTCAACATAAATAGCGTAAATAATTATCTAAACATAAAAACCTAAAAATAGAAACATAAAAACTATAAATAAAATAGCATGCAATAATATCAGACAGTAACTAGCATAAGACAAAATCCAATACACAAATCATCTATGAATAGCCCCGCCAAGCCTCACCCAACCCCGGGTGAGGAGTATGAAAAACTCTAGGGGCCCCTATCCCACAACCCTGATATAGACCTCCATACTTTCCTATCAAGGGTCATGTCCTCAGAAACCCATATTCTAGCCATGTCATGCCTAATCACCTCTCCCCAATACCTTTTAGGCCTCCCTATGCCTCTCCGTTCGCCGACCATCGCCAGCCGCTCACAACTCCTCACCGGGGCGTCAGGACTTCTCCTCCGTACATGCCAGAACTACCTCAGCCTCGCTTCACGCATCTTCTCATCCACTGGGGCCACCCCCACCTTCTCTCGAATAACTTCATTCTTAATCTTATCTAACCTGGTGAGCCCGCACATCCACCTGAGCATCCTCATCTCCGCAACCTTCATCCTCTGAATGTGAGAATTCTTCACTGGCCAGCACTCCGCCCCATACAACATGGCAGACCTAACCACAGCTCTATAAAATTTCCCCTTGCGTTTCTGTGGAACTTTCTTGTCACACAGGACTCCTGATGCAAGCCTCCACTTTGACCACCCCGCTCCTATGCGATGAGTGACGTCCCCGTCAATCTCTCCGTCCCCCTGGATCACTGACCCAAGATATCTAACATTGTCCCTCTTGGCGATGACCTGTGATCCAATCATCACGTTCCTGCCAACTTCGCTTGGCTCGGCGCTAAGCTTGCACTCCAGGTATTTTGTCTTAGATCTGCTTATTTTGAAACCCTTAGACTCGAGAGTCTGTCTCCATACCTCTAACCTCTCATTAACACCGCCATTCATCTCGTCTATCAAGACTATGTCATCAGCAAATAGCATACACCAAGGCATATTCCCTTGAATATGTCGGGTAAGAGCATCCATCACCAAGGCAAACAAGAGACGGCTGAGCGCCGATCCTTGATGGAGCCCCATAACCACTGGAAAATAGTCTGAGTCGCCACCCACCGTCCTAACCCTAGTCTTAGCTCCATCGTACATGTCCATAATTACTCTGATGTAGGCTTCTGGCACGCTCTTCGCCTCCAAGCACCTCCATAGCACCTCCATTGGGACCTTTTCATACGCCTTCTCCAAGTCGATAAGCACCATGTGCATGTCCTTCTTCTTATCAAATATATATAAGTACATCTATATACAAGAAGAGAAAACCACTGTAAAAACTAAAAAGCAATGTATGCGAATACATATAAATACATCTACAATTAGAGTCATTGCGTATTTTTGTTCTCTTTTCGGCTTCAATGGTTGCTGATGAACCTGCAAATACAAGTTTCTCTTGAGTGATTTGCAAATCAAAAGATGTTCTTTCGAAATTGATACAGGTCTATATACACTGATACATGTCTGAAGCTCAGAGACCCCATATATGTGGAACAGGAGTTTATAGATGTTTTCCATTCATTTATGGGAGATTGTGCTGGGGAGCTACCTTGTGTTAACACAGCTACTATCAAAGGAGGAAAATGTCTAACTCTATCACAACAAAAATTTTTGATTCAGGAGGTTACTATGGAAGAGATTGCAGAAGCACTATATGAGATGCCAAAGGATAAAGCACCAGGAGTGGATAGATTCCCTGTGGAATTCTATACTAGGAACTGGGAGATAGTAAAGGATGATATACTTGTTGCTACTAAGGAATTCTTATCCACAAGCAGAATGCCTCACATGATCAATATTACTGTTATTGCACTTGTACCTAAAGTCAAAACTCCTACAACTGTTAAAGATTACAGGCACATAGCTTGTTGCACTACTTTGTATAAGATCATATCCAAAGTCATTACTAGAAGAATGAAAACTGTGATTGGTGATTTGGTTGGGCAGTCTCAGTCAGCTTTTATTGAAGGGAGAAGCATTGTTGATAACATTCTACTCAGCCATGAAATCTTCAATGGTTATTCTTGGAAAGGAATATCTCCCAGATGTGTATTGAAGGTGGATCTGAGGAAGGCTTATGATACTCTGGAATGGAGGTTTCTTAAACAGATCCTCATTGATCTTGGTTTTCCTGCTAAATTTGTTCACTAGATTATGTCATGTGTCACAACTGTTTCATACTCCCTAGTTCTGAATGGTGGATTAACAAAACCCTTCATTGCTAAGAGAGGTATTAGACAAGGTGATCCTATGTCACCATATCTATTTATTCTGGCTATGGAATATCTGAATAGGGAATTGAGACAGTTGCACAAGAATGGGATTTCAATTTTCACCCAAAATGCAGAAAGCTTAATTGTACTCATGTATGTTTTACTGATGATCTATTAATGCTCTGTCGAGCTGATCTTGTATCCATTCAGCTTTTAAAGGAGGCTTTTCAAAAATTCTCTGAAGCATCTGGATTGCAAGCAAATGTTAGCAAAAGTGCAATATACTTGGCTGGAGTGCAGCAGAGTACTAGAGAGGAAATTCTGGAGGCATTGGGTTTTACTGAGGGCCAACTTCCATTCAAATACTTGGGGATACCTCTTGATTCCAAAAGGCTTGCTGTCTATCACTACCTTCCTTTGATAGAGAAGATTACAACTAAGATTACATGTTGGTCAACTAAATTGCTCTCTTATGCAGGTAGATGTCAGCTGATCAAAGTTGTCATCTTTGGCATCCAAACATATTGGTCTCAAGTTTTCATTCTGCCAAAAAAAGTGTTGAAAGCTATTGAAACCATCTGCAGAACTTTTTTGTGGACTGGAACTGCTAAACTCTCTAAAAGAGCACTAGTTGCTTAGGAAAGGGTTTGCAAACCAATAACAGTTGGGGGACTCAACATATTAGATATGACTGTATAGAACAAAGCAGCTACTAGTAAGCATCTTTGGGATTTAGCCAGAAAGAAGGACTGCCTGTGGATTAAATGGGTGCACTGTTACTATATCAAGCATGTTGACATTGAAACAATGACCATTCCTAAGTCAGCCTCTTGGGTTGTGAGGAAAATACTGGACAACAGGACTCCTATCATGGGGAATCAGGTGCTTCAAGGGAATCTTCTTGGCAGATTGAAAGGAATCTGCAAACTAGATCATTTCCAGATTCAACAGATGTATCTAATAATGATTCCTAACTTCAGCAAGGTTGAATGGAAGAGTCTTACGATGATTGCAAATGTTCACCCTCGGCATAGATTCAGTGTGTGGTTAGCTGCACAGCAAAGGTTACCAACAGTGGACACATTGCAGAAATTTGGCATACAAGTTCCTGTAACTTGTGTGTTTTGTAATCAGAGTATAGAAGCCTTTAATCATTTATTTTTTGAATGTTCAGTTACAAGGAGTCTGTGGTCCAGACTCTGTCTTTGGCTGGGGCACCACAGATTTGTTGGTGACTGGGAAACAGAGTTGAAATGGATTTGCAGCAAAGCAAAGAGCAGAGTGGGGGCTTCATGCTATAACAGCATGTGTATTTGTCAACACTGTTGCACTTATCTGGAGGGAGAGGAATAGCATCAGATTTGACAGAAAAGTCTATGTGGAGAATCAGATATGCAGAGCAATTATACTACTTATTCATATTCGGGGCAGGAATTGTAGTCGATGGCAAAATGGCTTGCGACAACTTAATAGTTTTCCATAGCTATAGTCTATATTAGATATCCCTATACTGAGTTGTAATTAGTGCATATTGGTAGTTTCTCAGTATAGATGATTATATGTAAGTGAGTAGTAGCAAGTCAAAGCTACTACTAAAACTTCACCTTGTACATATTTTGATATTAATGAAATATAACTGTTCAATCAAAAAAAATACAGAATATTTAACGTGGATGTGAGGGTCGAGCTCTTAACATTATAATTAAAATTATTATCTATCAACCACTAGGTTATTACCTTAATAATGGTGCAATTTGCAATCTTTTCACAAACTCTTTCTTAATATTCAGCAATAGGGGCGGAGCTAGAGGCGGAAGGAAGCTCATCCGATCTCCCTTCACCTGATAATTATATCATATATATTGGGTTAATTTGTATTTTATATATATACACACACTAGATGTTAATTCTTTTTAGCTTCTTTATGTGATACTAATATACTTACCCGCGTGATGCGCGGATTGTCTTAAAACCAAAGATTAACATAGAGAAATATTAAAAACAGATATATATCGCAAACAATATTTATTGACTGGTGGTCTTCAAGACCTTTAAAAAATCAAATAAAACATCAAGATTTGTGTATATTCTATAAGGAAAGAAGTCACAATGAATAATAGTTTATTGTTCACCTTCTTTGTGTTCGCTGATGAAAAAAAGCAACTTGATAGATAGATGAAGTATTTATCTTACTTAATTCATATGTCAAATTTAGCTGAATCGTTTTACTAATGTGCTATTGTATATGCAGCTTCATTGCTTCGTGGTATTAATGTTGGAGTATCAACAAAGAGCAGTATAGAAAAATAACCTGATCCGAGCAGCATAGAAAGATCAGGTAGATGACGCAACTGATAAGAATTTGCATAATGTTTTTGAGTTCATCCTTTGCAAAATTGTAGTTGTTGGTAGCTTTGCTATTCGGCACTGAAGACCACCCAGAAAATTTTGTGTTATAGCTACCTGTATCTTTAGATTGTGGACTGCTTATTAATTATTAGAAACACTTAATTTGCCTTATGTTTGTAAGATTAAATGGTTTAGAAATTTTGTTGGATGAGTACTCTAGGAATTTAGTACTCCCTCGGTCCATTTTTGATTTTGATGTATAAAAGCTAAACCACACGATTATAGTTCAATTTACGCAAACTGTTCTGATTCAACTTCAACTATGCAAAGAGGTCTACACAAATTAATTTCAGTTAATTTAGTTTTCATTTTTATGGAAATGTTTAATTTGAAAAGCACGATGATTGAAAGCAAGAAGAAGATAGGAATGCTATAAGCTGTTACTATTGACTATTGTATTATGTTTCCGTTAATTTAAGCTTTGTACAGTCGTGTGAACATCATAAGTTGAGTTATTTTGGTGGTGAAGACAAAGCAATCGCACAAAACTCCTAATTATGTGTGTGTGTCGTGAATTTAGTGTGATCTGTAGTAAAAATTCCATCAAGAGTAAACAAAATTTTAGCTGCACCACTCAAACATGTAATTAGCCAAAGTAATGTAGCATCAGTTATGTGGAGATTTGGGAAAGGATTTAAGGGAAAGATGCCCTTGTTGCACCTGTGAACACACGTCACGCTGCTGTATTTCTCACTACAAGCTTAAAACGAGGATTTATAAGTGTGCTCTGCATTCATGTGATGTATTTCTCCTTTTGCACAGAGTGGGCAAATGACAACAGTAACGTCATTCTTGTTTGCTTTCGGACAGTGGATAGCTCCGATGATGTAGACAAAACACCTGCAAAGTTTTATAACCTACATTAAGCATCTTCTAGGTTACAATGATTATTAAAAAGAGTAACAGAGAGTACAAAAAGGATCAGTAATTTGAATGATATATCTCCAGTTAACTAAAATGAACTGTCAGCAGAATTTGATATACATACGACGTATAAAAGGACAAACATTTTGTGATGCACATAATGATATATTTGAGTTCATGCAGCAGGAAGTCTCTTTGGAACGTTTGAAAAAACAGCACAAGTATTCCAACTTGAAATCAAATGGAGATACATACTACAACTCAAAAGCCTTTGTACCATACTGCTGAACTTAGTTCCTCAATAGTCAATTTGGTAACAGGTGCCTCATCATCTCCTTCATCGCGAGTTATCACAACTACGTCACTTAAGCTCCTATTTCCAATCAAACTCAAGCAATTCTCTGCAGGATTGAAACGTGCTCCAGGAAGCCACTAACCACCAGGGTGCAACAGAGTTTCACGCAAAATACATACAGGGCTAACAGAGAAAGAAATATTCATTTCCTCCAGTATGATCTTCCAGTAGAACTACAAAGATATTTTGATAAGGAAGAATTCCCAGTAAAAAAGAAAGGAGAACAGGCATCCAAATTTACTCATTCACAAATAAGAAATTAAAGTTGCAAGTAGCAAAAGCCAAAAGATAAAAGTACCTCCAAGTTTGAGACTGAAAATTCTTGAAAATCAAAAAAGCTTCAAATGGGATCCTTATAACTTGATCCTAATAACTCTTTTCCTCGGCGCTCGAATAACTTACCTATGTTAGTCAACTTAGCAGCTTCCCTGTGCCAGGAGTAAGTAACACATCATAAGTTCAAATTTTGGGCAACTGAACATAACCATTGAGCAACTTCCCACAAAGGGAACTTTTTTTTTTCTTCTGATAGGTACTTCCCAAGAAGGAAATTGACACTAGATTCATAGTAGACTAACAGCTTATTTGGAGATTGCCACCTGTGCTTCATAGCATGACCTGTTCTTTAAAGGTTTCAACTGGATGATTCATCAACCAGGCTGGAGGCACCAAACTACAGATTACATAGACATTTAATCTATTTGATGCTCCACAATGAAAAAGTAACTATGGTCCATTGAAATTGGAATACTGAGCCTCGTAGGCTGCTTGCTTTCTGTATGTGGAAATCCAGTCTGCGTAGCAGCTTATCTGCAGATCTTCTCTATTCCTGCACAATGAAGAAATATGTTGCTTTGGTATTTGACTATAGCTAGAATGGTCCTGTTTATTCATTAGCCTATATTTCCAAAATTTGTGTGATGAAGCTGTGGAGATCACCAGTCTAATGTATCCGAATTTTGCTGCAGCTGCACTGAGGGTTGTAGCTCACTTGCTATTACCTTACTCTGCACTGAGCACCCTCACGATTATACTTACTCCTTCAAGGGATGCTGTTTACGTTCATGTTGCCTAGAAGCGGTATAACTGGTAAGGGAAGAGTGATGACAATACCGTTTCCTTGCTAACAGATCCTGTAACACGACCACCATGGCGTCTAATCAAATCCTCAGCTGCTGTCCAGTTAAATGATCTCGTCTATGCAATAAACTACTTTTTGAAGCTACTTTGCGGACAATGATGTCATGTGCTTAATTATCCCCATTTCCCAGTGGAAGAGGGTAAATTTATAACCCGAACACAATAACAATAGGCAGATATAGGCCTGACATTATAGTAATTTGATTATTGTTACTCTGAAAGGAACCAAGGCATCAATGGTATTTTAGTTTTGCTTGCAGTATATGCACTCACCTTTCCTAGACCTTCATCCTTTGGATGGTTTTCCTCTTACGCCAGGCACCTCAACCTGAAATTCCCCAGAAAATGGTTTATAAGAAGTGATATGAGAAACTATGTTTTTAACTATGGTCTATGAGCTATATCTAGCAATGAAGATCCAGTTATATTACCGGCACAATCTCCCATGTAAAAGCACCAGCAGCAATTCCCCGTTCAAAACTTTGAACTGCATAGTTATCCTGCATAAGCACTTAATTCCATCAAATTTCAAAAGACTTCTTATAGCATATCTATTTCTTACATGCGAACACTGTAAAACAAATGGCTGTAACAAAGATGATGACAGATGATAAATTTTCCTGAAATGAACAGTGTGTTAGAAGTGTATTGAAAGAACATAAGTTTGAATTATCCAACTTCTACAAAATAGAGAGAGAGAGAGAGAGTAGTGTATACAATGTTGAATTCATTGTGACAAAAACATCTTTAAATGGTAAATAATTAAACATCAGCAACAAACAAAGAGAAACAACAACAACAATAACAACAACCCAGTATAATCCCACTTAATGGGGTCTGGGGAGGGTAATATGTACGCAGACCTTACCCTACCCTTGGGTAGAGAGGCTGTTTCCAAATAGACCCCCGGCATCCTTCCCTCCAAGAACTTACCACCTTGCTCTTGGGAAGACTCGAACTCACAACCTCTCAATTGGAAGTGGGGATTGCTTACCATCATAGCAACCCCTCTTGTCAACAACAAACAAAGAGAAAGTAAAAGAGAAAATGCTTATTAATACAAACAGACGAACTAACATATGACAACTCTTTGATATGTCCGTTTACATCGAGGCCAAATACCAATAAGTGAAATTTTTTATTTCACAGCCCCATCCTTATTCTCTATCAGATGCCAGAGACCGTCTACATTTTTTACATTATTTTGTTGCAGCTAATCTTTAATTTACTATTTTTAACATTTAAAAAGAACATAAAAGCACATGTATTGAATCGCGAAGTAGCAACACAGAAAATAACACCTTTTCTTTACTCAATTAAATGTCGCATAACGTAATATTCAGAAATTAAATATAAAAAATAGAGAAATGGACCTTTGAGAAACTGGGCTTGGGATGTCCTTGAAGGACCACCATCATTAAACGACATCACTCAACCTGGCAAAATAAGGTTTGTGAATGGAAATAACGGCGCGAATTAAAATTAGAATGTTAATTATATTTTAGAATCATAAGAGGGAAAACATCTAGCTATCTTATAATGAGGATATGATATCATAAGTACACACACAAGGTAGATATCCAATAACCTTTGAAAGCTGACATTGAACATCATCTCCAGTACTAATTCCAAATTTGAAGCAGTGGCCAAGGTTAACCTCCAGTGAAAATCCCCTCTTTCAAATCGATATTACAAAATAAAAAAATGCAGAATATAAGAAAACGAAAACAAATTACATTTACTTAGTCGTTCCGAATAGAATATTGTAACATCCAGTAATTTGTTTCAATTAACATAAATGAATAGGAAAGGTAAAAAGAAAAAATTCGTACATGATATTCTGTGCTTCTTCACAAATGCGATGTAAGAAGTCCCGTTAATCCATGTTATGGCAAATCTTGACAGATCTGTATTTACAACATTTTATGAAATGTTAATTTATACATAAAATAGAGAAATATATATATATATATATATAAAAGAACAGAAAAGTAAAGCGTACCTATTACATGTTTCAGATATGTTATTGTTCCACTTGGTTAATGAAACTCGGCAGCAAAAGTAGTACTTAAACCTCAAAAAAGACAATGATTATCTTTCGAGTGTCAGACTAAATTTCGAAAAACTTCTTTAAATACAACATTTGTAGCTTCAATAGTTATTTGCAATATTACTCATAATGTATACTATGTCAAAATTTTCATACCGTTCAACGACACTTTGGCTCTTTTCTGCTGCTTTATGATTATGCGATTTTTTCTTGCGATTTTTTTGTGGTCTTCCATGTCAAAAAGCCATAAAACAGAATTTTTTCCGACAAATTGTTGAGTATTTCGCAATTCTATC